>JAAGNO010008362.1:16230-34148 GCA_033439905.1 Ceryle rudis | reverse complement strand
GGTGCTTGATTTTTGTTTTTTTTTTTTTTTTTTTTTGTTTTTTTTTTTCTTTTTTTTTTTTTTTTTCTTTTTAAATAAAGAGCCTGGGAAACAGGAAACATCCACCTTATGTTAAATACAGGTAGGGACTTTGGAGTGCCAGTTCACCAAGGACACAGATTCCAGATGTAATTCATCCCTAATATTGCAACCAGGATGAATTCATTCTGAGATCTATACAGAAACCTTTAATTCCCTGGTTTGTCAGAGCGTGGTAAAGGGCCAAGTTGTACTAGATGTGCCAAGGAGTGTAGGCCAGGGTTAATTTTGCCTAAAGTGCCCTCAGTGACCTCCTTGGTGTCAAGTATTTTCTATGGTATCGTACAATATGCTGCCAACATAGTTCTATCAGCCTAAAATATCACAGCCATTGGCTAATGGTGACAAGTTTGGGTTTGGTTTTTTTTTTTGGTTTTGAGGTTGTTGGTTTTTTGTACTCCCTTAGCCTGAGATCCTGCAAGGTGAAATTCTCCCCCTCAAGTCATTGTGAGGATGGGGTGTAGGTATGTAAATAAGAATCTGAGCTGTAGAACGAAGAAATGTTTCTGATGTCTGGATGGTAAGCAGCCTGCGAGCGAATAATTGCAGGAGTTGAGGCTGATGCTCCCAGCTCTGTGCTTTCTGGAGAAGCAGGCAGAGCTCTCCCCAAAGTCTGGCAGGCAAAGTGCAGCTCCCAGCAGCCTGAAGTACTGGGGTGATTTGTCCTGTGAAGGTGTATCACATCATAAGAATCCAGCTCATTGTGGCTGAACTGTTTCCAGGTGCAGGTGGTGAACTCCACCTTGGGCTCCTCATGCTCCACCTTCCCCAGAGCAGCCTGTAGCAGCTGTGGCAGCACTGCCAAAAAATAACAGTTTAAATAAATAAAAGCTTGTCTGTTCTCTGTAACTTGATTTCTTTTAGAATTAATACTTAAAGGGAACCTATCAGAAAGCTGGGGACAGACTTTTTAGTAGGGCCTGTTGTGACAGGACAAGGGGTGGTGGTTTTAAACTAAAAAAGGGGAGATTCAGACTGGAGAGGTGGAAGCTATTTTTTATACTGAGGGTCGTGAAACCCTGGCCCAGGTTGCCCAGTTTGGTTGTAGAAGCCCCATCCCTGAAACATACCAGGTGAGGTTGGCTGGGGCTCTCAGCAACCTGCTCTAGTTGCAGATGTCCCTGCTCACAGCAGTGGGTTTGGACTAGATCACATCAACTTTTGGGAATTTAGTGTGGAGTTTGACATGGTTGTGGGTAGGGAGCTGGATAGAACATCAGGCTCCATGTCTTGTGTGCAGGTTTGATAGGACAGCTTTTCCCTGTGAGAGTGACTCCCAGCTTTATATTCTCATTTTCAAATGTAGTCTTTGCAGGAAGTGTGAGAAATGGAATAGATCACATATAAAATACCCAAGTGGAGTGTCGCTGGTTTAGGTCTTTCATCCTTAAATTGACAAGAACGTTGTGAGCTTCATAAAACGTGAAGGATACATGTGTGTTCCTTTGGCAGCGCAGTAATAAAACCAGCAAAGGCTGCTGCTGCTGCAGATACATCGCTCACAACAAACAAGGTGTTACATCTCGACGGTAAATGAGGCTGTCAAAGGAGGCCACTTTCAACAAATCATTTTAAATTATGGTGTGTGAAAAGTATCACGGATTAGCTCCTCTTAGTTCATTCAGCACTTAATGCAGGCAAGAAGCAGGAAGCTGGTGGTATTCAGCGATGTATTAGCTATGTAAATACAGGGGAGATGTCGTGAACCCAATTCTGCTGCGTCTGCCCTGCCCCTTTGAAATGTAAGGGAGCTTCAGCACGTTTCCAAGGAGGTTGGCAGCAAGTGCCGGAGCCGGCTCACGGTGGCTGCGGCACATTGTGCTACTCACCGAGCTCCCTCTTTGTGGAGACATGCCGAGAGTTTTCCTTTTCCCTGATCTCACTGAAGTCACTCCAGCTGAAAAAGTGTTTTGCTTTTTGTGTATCAGTGCAACAACTAGCACAGATGTCTCTTTGCTCTTGGTGTTAGCAGCTGACCAGCAGCCGCCCATCCCTGCCTGTGCTGCCACCAGCTCTTCTTGCAGCCTTGGTCAAACCCACTCCCTCCCTCTGCTTCCAGCATGGACCAATCAGTGCTCCTAATGCTTGTTCATACTTGCATGTGGATCAAATGGATGAAAACCTCAATAGAAAGGCATTATTAGTATTTGTAAAGTGAAGTATTAGTATTTGTAGTGCCTCTGGCAAACTCTGATTTTAAAAGAAGTGCCAACAATTAGCTATGGTGTTTTAATTAAAGAGAGCAGTCCGTACTTAACAAAGGGATGCTGTATTTTAGATCTGATTCTTGTTATATTTATTAATCAGCAGTACTTCACAGACATTACAGTTGCAGTTATTTGTAATGCTCTTGCCTATTTTTTTCACTTCAAGGTGGAATAATTGTATGGAGTATTTTCACATAAGTGGTCATTTCCATTAACTGAGCGTTTAGACATCATTTTGCAATAATTAGTCTGATTAAAGTATTTCATGTGTAACTCGCCACAGAAAAAAAATATGTTTCAGTTTTTGGTTCTGTTCTGATTAAAAAAAATAAAAGAATTCACATAAAGGTTATTTTTGTGATGAATTCAGATATTCTTCACGATGCCAACTGTATAACCCAAATGACTGGTTTGAATGTGAAATATATTTTGTTGTAGTCAGTGGTTGTTCTTTATGTGGTTTTATCTTAGCCTGGATAGCTGAACTTGATATTAAAATCTGGTAAGGACCCAGTGTTGATACCTGAGCAGCTTTCGAAGAGCTTTTATTTTTCTATATTTTGCTTTGGAGACTTGTGTATTGAATAGCAAGTGTCTGGCTCTGAATGACTGTGGACATTAATTTCCTACAAGATGAGCATAACCATTCATCTGTTGGGGTGTGTGTGCTTTAGAGGCAGCAAGACACACAGTTTTGAGGATCGTGTGCTCCTTAAATAGGTTGCTCTGCTGTAAAAGCTGGCAGAAGAATTCCTGAACAGCTTCACACTGTTGGCATTAGCGGTTAACACCCTTCTTGTGTATGACAGGGCATGTGAAAGAGGTGTATGGCCACCTAAGCTCGCTGTGAAAAGCAGAGTAAAATGGTTCAGAGCTGTCAGTACTACAGGATTTATATTCATTCCTTGGTGTTATGTCCTGCATGCACCGTGCAACCTCTCAGGTGATAACTCCTGGATTTTAATTTTCAGGCAAAGTCCCTCTGCACTTCTGCAGTCCTCACAGCTTTGGTGGCACAGCCCTTCCTGCAAAGTGTAGCCTGATGGAGAGGTTGTAGCTGCAGATTCAGTCTGAATGTTAATAGGATGTGGAATTGATGTCGATGGGAAGTGAGGAGGAAGGTATTTTCTTTCCAAGCAGAGATGTCTCTAGCCAGGTGAGATTGGTGTCATCCCACCAGCCTCCTGCTTATAAAAGGCTCCTGCTGGAGCTGGCAGAAACAGTGATGTGGCCTCTGCCTTGGAGCAAGAGGCACATGTACACACCCTCTGTGTCCATCCAGGCTTCACAGGGTGGGAGACCTTTAAAAGACCTTTAGCTTTTTTGTCTCCTGTCTCTCACTCATTTTCTGCCTTTCCTCACTCCCCCAACTCTACATCTGGATGTAATTGCTATTGTTCATTTTGAAAACATTTGGGAAACTTTTAAAACAAAATGGAAGTTTAGCAAATTGCTGTTTCACATCAGCCTTAATTTCCTTGTTTATCACTGAAGATCTCTTTTGACAGAGTAGCCAGGATTTAGGATGCTCACATGGACTATAAGCTGAACCTCCTTAGATATCCAAGTCACCTTTCCCTCCTACCTCCTTTTCTACCTAGTGATGCAAAATGAGAGCCCTTCCTTGAGAGCAGAGCTTACCTGTGCTTAATTAGAGATTTAACTATAGCCTTAAACGCTTTCCCAAACAGGAATCATCCAGTGAATCACAGCCTTGTGAAAATCCCTGACAGGGAAACATTACTTCTGAGGCTTCCAGATGGTTACCCGTGCCCTTGTTTTGAGCTTTGCCGAAGAGTGTGTGGAAGGACTCACAGCTAGAAGTGCTAGCGCTTGCGTTTATTAATCTATTTTAGTTTGGCTACACTGTGCACGCCAGCTCATGATTCTCTCGAGAGTTAGCGAATTTTGGCATTTGCAGTGCTTTATTGCGTCAATGTGTGTATAAGCTAATGCAGATTTCTAGGGTAGCGGAGAGAAGGCCCTGGAGGTCCCTCTCGCTTATTGTTGCTAAAGGGAAGAATGGAAAGGTAAAGGGAAGAGAGCAACAGATAGAAAGGAGGGTGGAATTAAGAAGCTAATAACAGTGAAATCTCACTGCCCAGGTTATGTCTCTTGCTGTGTTTGAATGATTTTTCTTTGTAGACAGCTTTGCATGGCACTAATTTTAGAATCTCTTTAATAATTGAGCTGTAGCGATTGTGCTCAGCAGTTAGAACAGGCAGGGGAAATAGCATCTCAAAGAAATGGTGCACCAGGGTAATAATTTAAATCAAACTGCATTATACTGTGCTCCCCTTTCCCCACTCCCCCCGGAAAGGTGAAACGCTGCAGAACACTGAACGCAGGGGGAAAATGAAAATTGGCCAAGTTTACAGCACGTAATAAAATCCATCATGAGAGTTTATGTTATAGAGGTGGAGCACAGGAAGAGGAGATCTGGTCAGCTGCTAACAAATTGCTGTTGCTAGGTGGTTTACGAGGGGAGCGCCTCAACTTCCCACCATTGGCAGTGAATTAGGAGAGAGCAGCCTCCAATGAGGGAATTGTCACAGAGGAGAAACATTTCTCAAACCACAATGAAACAAATGCAAAGCAGCAGTCCAGTGAATGAGAGGAAGCTCCAGTGGTCCTACTTGGTGTGCTTGGCTGTTGCCTGGTTGTACAGTCAAGTTCTAGTCCAGAGGAGGCCACAAAAATGATGCAAGAGCTGGAAAACCTCTGCTATGAGGCCAGGCTGAGAGAGTTGGGATTGTTCAGCCTGGAGGAGAGAAGGCTTTGGAGAGACCTTCTTGCAGCCTTTCAGGACTTAAACAGGCCTGTCAGAAAGGTGGAGACAGACTTTTTATCAGGGCCTGTTGAGACAGGACAAGGGGTGATGGTTTTAAACTAAAAAAATGTGGAGATTCGGACTAGAGAGAAGGAAGAAGTTGTTTAGCATGAGGGTAGTGAAACCCTGGCACAGGTTGCCCAGAGAGGTAGTAGAAGCCCCATCCCTGGAACTCTTCCTTATTGAAGTCACCCATGAGCATCAGGGCATGTGATCTTGAGGCTACTTCCGGCTGTTTGTAGAAGGCTTCATTGACATCCTCTTCCTGGTTTGGTGGAAGTTTCTCTGAGGAGCAGAATGGCATTGCACTGGATTTCTTCTTTTATCCTCTGTTTGCTTGCCTTGTCCGTAAAGTGTTCGCTTTGTTCTCTCTGGAGCTTCCAGCAGGGAAGGAAGAGATGTATTTAGAGCTGGCATTGCATGCTCTCAAGTACAGCCACCAGCTGCCTTTCACTTGTGTTTTCCTTAATAGGTAGGTAGGCAGGCTTGGGCTCTACCTACCCTCCTTTGTCCATGAAACTTGTAGCACCCTAAAACCTTGAGACTCTGTCCCAGTGGACAGGAGGGATTTGTCAGTTCTGTGGAAAGCAGAGAGAAGAAAGGGAATGACACTGAGCAGTGAGCAGGCAACCCAATTGCATGATCAAAATGGTTTTAAAAGTACACTGACAGACAAATATGGCCTTCAGTTTTAAAAGAAAACTTTAAAAACTTGTTAACGTCATATATAACAGAATATTTATAGCACTCTCTAAATGTTAATCAGAGGGAAATATCATTGCTAGACAGTGGGCTTTTATATGACTAAAAAAGAAAGGTTCAGCTTTCCATTGGAGACTTTAACAGTGGATAAGGAAAAGTTACTGATGTATTAACCGAAGGTTAGAGAAATATGAATAGACAATAAAAAATTAATTGTATTGTTTTCTTTTCGGCCTCATATTTGATTTTAAGCTTACTGAATGTTGTCTTCTATTTATTGTGGAGCCTAATTGCTGGAGTCATATCTAAATATAAAATATATATATTTTTAAAAGCAGTAGCATGAATTCCTTGGCACAAAACATTCGTTGTTTATGGGTTATGAGTTGGCTGATGTGCAATGAATACTTGTGAGTAACATCTCGCTGCAGAAATATAGATATATACATATATCATTATACTTGCAGGCACTCAGCAGAATGGCAATTTTCAACTTCACAGCCTTTCCTGCCGCTCAGCTGCATGAGCCAATTGGACCCATGAAATTGAAAATGAGCTCAGATTGGTTTGGAGGGATTAGAGGTCCAAAGAGCAGCCACAGAACGGTGAACTTGGCCTCTCTGAATTATCCGAATCCAACCTCAGAAATTCTAGTTGGAAACTTCATTTGATGGAATTTGAAGCACGCTGGAGAGAGTCAAGTGGACCTGTGGTCCCAGAGATGGTTTTGGGGCTTAAATGTTGCAAGCTCTCTCAGCTCAAGCCTGACTCCTCCAGAGCCTGAACAGATCTATTTTGTATTTGGGGGTATTTAGGTGGATTATATGTCAGCTGGAAAGCCCCTGCATTCTAACTGCTTGTGTAAGCTTGTAACTCCACTCTGTTCCTCTTAACCTTCTTTTTCTGAATTATGAGTGATGGGAATTAGTGTTTAATCTATTAATTTTGTTTTCAGTGGAGGAAGAAAGGGAGGAATTTAACATTTTATTTCTCCTAACTTCTTTTTAAAAAGAAAGAAACAGTGCTGATAGTGAAACATCTGGAATATCTATCATGTGTAATTTTGTTATCATCTCCAGTGTTCTCTGACAAATAACCAGGCTGGATGGGGCCTTGAGCAACCTGGTCTAGTGGGAGGTGTCCCTGCCCATGGCAGGGGGGATGGAACTAGATGATCTTTAAGGTCCCTTCCAATCCAAACTGTTCTACGATTCTATGATATGAAGGTGTTTTCCACTATACATTTGTAAAGTAACAATAATTCCTGCTTTTGCTGAATCCCAGTGTCCCAGCTTTAAGAAAATAAGTCTAGTAAGAAATACAGTGGCTGAAATACCTCTGTCTTGGTGACACCAATAAAAGTACCTGCTGTTGGGAACATGCCCGTTGTCTTTTACAGCATATGTGACATTCTCATCTCTTCAGCATTCAGCTGTTAAGGTGTAATGAACTTCCTAATGTCCACTTGTTTATGGAGTCAGCTGACAGAGGGATCATTTAATCTGCCATTCAGTGTATTTCTTCAGAAGTGAAATCCCACTGCTCTTCCTACTGAGATCTTCTCTTTGTGCAATTGTTCTAGGGAGAAAAAGAGCTTTTAACAAATTCTAGGATCACTTAATGCACTAGTTAGTTTTTAACTTGTGACTGCCAGCAATTGTATCAAAGCAGAACTCGAGTCACAGCCTCATTGTACCATCTGTGCACTTGATAAAAGACATGTTCATTTAAGGATATGCTAAAAAGGGAGATAGGTAAGAAATGAAATACTCCTATATTCATGGATGCTAGACTGCAGTACAGTGCAATGGTGTCTTGGCGTGTAATTTCTACACTAAACTTTGTCAGTAGTTTTATTTTTATGATTAAGAATTAACCATAAAATATAGAATAATCTTTTTCACATGTAGCTGAATATTTTTTTTTGCAGAGACTGGTTTGGTTTTGGTTTTTTTTTTTTCAGGAAGGTTGAGAGAAGCCCCTGTTTTCATCTGTCTGCCATTGTTTTTAATCAGATTGGCTGGATTAAAGCTAACGTGCCATCATTAGCTGCTCTTACGATACCCGTTACAAAATGACCATCACTTTCTGTGTCAATCTAGAGAGACAGAAATTATTGGTAGTCTGACTTTTAGCAGCCCCATAGCGAAAAATAAGTTTTTAGAAATGGAGAGTAACGGAAAGAAAACAACCATTTAATTCTAGCCAGGTATAGACACATCAGAAGGCATCGGAGTGTTAATTGTATAGGAAATAAAAATTCTATTTGTTGTTATGTTCTTAAAATAGCTTAGGACAAGGCAATAGAAGATGATAAGACACTAAGTTGACTGAAGCATCCTTTTCAAATTATATTTTAATTTAGAAACTAATTAACAAATTTACTTGTAAACACACTGAAATATTGATTATACTCTGAAAGCATTAAGCACATCGATATTAGGAGCCTGAGCAGCACTTTTCATACAACGGAGTTAAATCTGGCTTGAAGTGCGAAAGTCAGCTCAGACTGACCAAGGGGACATACATACACATAATCTATACATGTAAATAGATATTTGCAGAGCATAGACAAATGGATATTCTGGTGCTTTATATATATTCACTCATCTATTCTAAAATATTTATTTGAAATAAGAGGGTTTATCAGACTAGTACATCACTTAAGACTTTTTATTTACATTTGGGCAAATACATACTTCTTGTTAATTTATTTTCATTGCATACTCAGATGTATAAATGCGCTTACGGGAAACTTACATAGCTCACAGGAAGCAAAAATGGCCTCGTGTTGAGGAAATTTTATGGTACCATTAAGGCTGACCCTAGATAACTGGTTAGGAAGGTTTTATGCTACCACTGCACCATTCAAGGTGAACTACGAACCTGGCATTGTTAAGGCTTCTGGAGTTTAAACTAGAGTTCCTGATGGGTCTTTGCAGTTATTTTACAGTTGTTATTCATTAATACATAATGGTCAGGTCTTGTGTGCTTTGCTATCATTACTTTAAACAGGAACAAAACTAGGGCATTTAAGAGAGATCTGAATATACAGTAATGACGTATTTATAGGAAAAATTTCAAAAATCTGGTTAAATTCTCAAATGAGCTAGATCCCAGTTCTGCACTTCAGTCAAACAGCAAAACTGCAGGGGAAAAATCACAGAATTGCACCAAATTCCAGCATTGTAGGTGTTGGAGGGGACCTCTGGAGATCATCTCATCCAGCCCCTCTGCTTCAGCAGGGTCACCCAGAGCAGTTTGCCCAGGATTGCATTGTCCAGGTGGTTTTGGAATCTCTCCGAAGAAAGAGACTCCACAGCCTCTCTGGGCAGACCGTCCCAGGCTCTGTCACCCTTAGACGAAAATTTTTCCTCCTGTTCAGATGGAACCTCTGGAGTTCCAGTTTGTGCTCACTGCCCCTTGTCCTGTCACTGGGCACCACTGACAAGTGTCTGGCCCCATCTTCTTGCCCCCAGCTCTTTAGATATTGATCAGCATTGACAAGGTCCCCTCAGTCTTCTCCAGGCTAAACAGCCCCAGCCCTCTCAGCCTTTTCTGGTCAGCCAAATGCTTCAGTCCTCTAAAAAAAATTAAAATTTTGCTCTGGTGACTATTACTGGGGGAAAACCAGTTAGCTTGGCTGGAGCCAGCACACCACCCTGGTGCAGTGGCCATCAGTATCACCCTCCAGCCTGGGGAGGAAAGAGGAATGTGTGATCATGTAGCACAAAGGCTGCCTCTGTTACTTCATTCTACTATGAATTGAGAGACTTTCCTGAAATGCCCCATTTCCCCACAGACCTGAATCAGATCTTTAAAACAGTAGTTGTTTTGGAGATACGCATTTTTGCTTTTCCCATGAGCACCCACAAAAACTACAAGTTTTGTAACTACTGCTCAGAAAACGTGCAGTAGAGAATCCTTTTAATTCTAGTAACTAATTTTCCTGTGCTTTCACAACATTTTGTAAACTTAAATCCTCTAAATAACTTAGCTGTCTGAAGCTGCAGCTGTGATGTGAATTTAAGTGTCCAGTCTGGGCACTGCTCTGGATCTGTGGAGGAGATCCCAATGGACTATTGATTTTTCTGCCCCTCTCAGTCTTTTCTGGGGTCGTAATAAGCTTCATGGAGGTTTTGGCTCACACTATTATTAGCCAAAACTATCTGACATGCAGAGTTCATATGTGCCACGTTTCTCATGAGGGTCTTTTACAAGTCATGTCTTTCTCAAGAACATGATATGTGTGTTTTATCTGCTCTTTAGCATGTGTTGCTGCCTATAACATGTCTAATAATCTGCACAGATTTTCAGTTGGTCTTGATTTCCTTGAAATGGTTGATCAGTCAAGTCATTGACAACCCAACAGCTGTGTTTACTTCTGTTGGTACTTTGTTTGACCAATTTGCTTTGATCCCTCTAACAAAGAAAAAAGCCATTTTAATTCTAGTTTTGGCTCAGAAAAATGGAGTTTGGTGTATGCAGGCTTCTATCCTAACTACAGCTTGTATTTCGAATGATGGGGAGGGTGGGTCTCAGTCTCCATCGCACTCCAAAACGTGCAACGGGAGCTGAGTGGGAGTCTGTGGATCACTGGCAGTGACAGAAGGGGAACCAGTGGGGGTACAGTCTGGCTGACTAGAAATCAGTCTGCAGGAAAGGCTGAAAAAGAGATCTGGAGAGAGAGGGAAAAGGCCAGGAATAAAATTGCATTGGTCCGTGTACTCTAAGGGGTGTCAGGATAAGGTTGCTGCACTTGGGATTTGATGACGATTAGGATGCTAAGCAAGAGGGATGGATCTGTGCTAAGTCTTAGGTCTGGAGGCTGTTATTAGGTAGAATGATTATAGAATCGTAGAATGGTTTGGGTTGGATGAGACCTTAAAGATCATCTAGTTCCATCCCTCTTGCCATGGGCAGGGACACCTCCCACTAGAGTCCAGCTGGACAAGAAGCGAGTCAAGGTGACAGTTGGGAGCTTTCAACACAGCACCACACTGGAATCCATGCAAATGCACTACCTCCAAAGCCTGAAGTGGTTCTTCAAGGACCTTGGGTGCAACACAAAGTACGTATTTAATTCCCTTTCAGTGTTGTTGCACCCACACATAAATAATTTACTCTTTGCAAAATAGGCTTTAGCTGCATGATCACATTTTTTCCCTCTGGACTCATGCTTCTTTCATTGCAAAGAATCACTCTGATGCAGCAACAAATACATGCTGTGCAGCAAAGGAGGCTGTTTGTCTGCAGATCCCCAGCCTCACCTATTGCAGAAATGAGGGATTGTATAAAGGAGCTGAAAATGGAGAAGGAAGATTTCTTAGTGAAATGCTTTCCTTAAAGCTTTTTTTCTCAATTCTGCCACGCTGTTCTGATGCAATATTTATTCAAACAAGACAAAGGCAGAGAAGCTTGTACAAGTCCCATTTGAATAGTTCTGCGAAGTGTTGCTTAAAACAAAAAAAAAGTTGTCCCCTTAACTGCGATTCAGCCAGTGACCATGTGAAAGATACAGTAGTTTCACTGGTTGCCTCTTGTAGTGGATCCAGTGAGTCTTTTCTACATTATACTGAACAGGAGCCATAGGGCTCATGTGGTCACCTGCTCCTTTGCAGCTCAAGGCATAGTAATTTCTGTGTAAGCTGCAGTAACATCAGAAAGATCTTCAAATTCCACTGCAGCAGCACCTCACTGAAACCAGTCTTTCAACTGGGAGTGAAAGGTCTTCATTTTAACAGAGACCTGAGGGTCTCATCTCTATGAGCACTTGAGGACTCACAGCAGCAAATGAAATCAGTGAGAGATGTGCTTTGGACGTAAGATGCCATTGAATGCTAGGTACATTTAAACTGCCTAAGCAAGTTGAATGCTGCTTTAGCCTCTTTTTAAAATCAGAGCCTGAATTCCTGTAATTTTAAATGAAGTGAGTACCACTTTTTAATCCCACAGGCTTTTGAAAAAATCAGTATTTCCCGAACTGCTTGAAGGCTAAGGTGGTATGTGCCAAAGAAAAGTCTGTAAGCAGATGGTTGTATTCGGAGCAGGGAGTAAAGTACGGAGTCAAACCATTCACACCGATGAGAGTGAAGGAATGGGTAAGGTGGAGTTGAGTGTGTTGTTTATAATGCATCACACGACTGTCACTGCTGCACATGCAGGCTTATCTGCAACTGCAGAAAATTTCTCCAGAAGATCAAGTTTCTTTCCTTAAATGAGAGAACTCCTGGTCATTCTTCTATTGAGTTTTGTTAATCATGACTTTTCACAGAGAGTTTTTAATACGTGCTGCTTCTCAGCATCACTCAAAATAATTTTTCTAAATTAAATTCCCTGTTATATGTGAAAAGAAAAAAGGTAGCACAAATTTACCCTTTACTCTAAGCATGAATACTAGAACCTGCTCTGTCTCCACTGTAGACTGTTTTGTAATAAACTGGTTTAATTACAAGTAGTCTTGCTGTACATGATAAAATTGTGTATTGGTGCTGCATTGCGATCTGTGACTCATACCTCTGTCTCCTTTGTTCCCTGGTGTTCTCCTTCCCTGAACCGCACGTTTGGCAAACATCATATACTTGCTCTTAGTCACTTCGTGATTAGATATAGTGATGTTAGAAACAAGTTCTTTACCATGAGGGTGATGGAACACTGGAATAAGTTGCCCAGGGAGGTAGTTGAGGCTCCATCCCTGGAGATACTCAAGATGAGGCTTGATGAGGCTCTGACTCAGTTGAGGATGTCCCTGCTCACTGCAGGGGGGTTGGACTAGATGACCTTTAGATGTCCCTTCTAGCCCAAACCATTCTGTGATTCTATGATTCTATGATGTAGTTTATCCAGTTCATGTGATTTCAGAGTTCAGTTTGTGGGGTAACAAAAAGGTATGCAAGGGAAAGAGAATTTCATGACATGAAATAAAAAGCATGATGTGTGAAAGTGGAGGTTCTCCCTTGACCTCCTGGGTCGAGTCAGAGTTAAGGAGACAGTCTTGAAGGGGCTGTTACTGGCAGGAGTGCATCAGAGAAGATTAATACATTTATGAAATCCTTAAACTTGCCTCCCAGACAAAGCTTGAAGTCTTGTTTAGCCCCTTTGAATGATGAAGAGCCTTCTACTTTTCTTAGACAAGAATTCTGACATGCTTTCTGTTCATGTTGGGTTCTTATAAACAGATGTGTCCAGATGACTCAATTTATTGGGTAATCAATTTATTGACAATAATTTCTCTCTTCTGAGAAACTCTTTGTTTGCATAAGACCTGATAGTGTAGAAGGCTTTGATATCTGATGTGCTCTTTGATGGTCTAGGATTGCCTACAGAGTAATTGTCCATTAATGTGTTTGCATTTTAATTATGTTTTAAGAGTTCATTTTAATCACAGGGTTATAGAATATCTCAGCTTGGATGGGATCCATAAGCATCACTGAGTCCAGGCAGTCGCAGGACTGCCTAAAAACCAAAACCATATGACAAAGGCCGTGGCCCAGATGCTCCTTGATCTCTGTAGCACACGTTTAGCTTGGGACTAAGGAAGAATGCATGCAAAAGACTAGAGGTGACCAGTTCACAAGATTCACTGAGCCTTCCTGATTTCTTTCTAGGAAATTTTTCCATCTTAATGATACTAAGATTAGTAAAATGAAAAGAAAAAAAAAATCAAACCACAGTTATTTTTTTGTTACAGTTAACTCTCTGGACAATTTAGACAAGAAGACCTACTTTCAGTTAACTTGAATTGTTGAACATGATAACAGGATCCAGTATTTCTCATGGGGGGGGGCTGCAGACTTTCGAAGCAAGCCTAGTTTCAGAGTGGTCTTTCACCCCTGCCCAGGAGAGACTCCAGACACGGTGGAAGCAGCACTGTTTAACAGCGGGAATCGCGTAGCGTGAAGGATGTAATAGCATTTTGATTTTCTGGGAAAGATCTTCAAAACCTGGCCTTTATCACTGAGCCTTCACCACAACCTCAGGATACCCCAGGATCTCTCATTTCTCTGACTTCAGAGCTCTAGAAGTTGCTATCAACAGCAAACCACAAAATTTGGCTCAGTCATGGTGTTTTGCAATGCATGGGGCCATTTTAGATCCAGAACTTAGGTGAAACCACCTTTCACCCTTTATTTTGTCACAATTCAGATAATTTTTTAATTTTCTTGGACACCCTCTGACGCTTGGCAGTGAAATTCATGTGTAGCAAGTTTTTTTTTCCCCCTCTTCTTTTCTGCTGGAACAGCATTCTGAGGGGCTGTTCTTCTGTCCCAGAGCATCTCAGAGGCTTCCTGTCCACTGCTATCAGTACTCCTTTTCCCTCAGGGCTTACTTTTCTTGGCAAGACTGGTAAGCTAGTCACATCAAGTAACCTTTGCTCACCATTTGAGGCACATCTTCTGCCTTTTTCTTTGGGGCTTTGAAAACAGTGTACATAATTCATGCAGTGGGGTGCAATTTCTTGTTGTCATTGTGCTACAATGTGGTGTGGAGTAGTGATCAGTAAATTAAAACAAAAAAAAAAAAAAGGAAATGAAGAGGCCATGGTGGGAAGTCAACATAAGTGGATATTCTTAGTGGGTAAGCTGGAAGTGAAATTCACGGTGTGTCACGCTTTGAGGGCCTTCTCCATCAATTAGGAGTTTAATCGGAACGAGAAGGATAATGTAATGCAGTTGAAGCTTAAGGTAGCCACAAATATAGAGACACATGCTTTAAAGTTAAACCAAGAAAGTGGGGGAAGAAAAATGGATCACAGCTTAAGATGCTTTTCAGTTGCTCAGGGAGGCAAATCAGTTTTGCAGTATTAATTAACATTTTAGGGCACTGTATATCTAAATAGCAGGAGACTGGGTGTGTGGGAGGTGTCATTTCAACCAGAGAGAGAGAGAGAAAAAGAGAGAAATAAATCAAAAAGCAGTCATTTTTGGAAAGATTTTACTTGTGTGGCACAATAAAAAGGTGAAAAGCATGTTTTTACCTTCAAATAAAGAATTCGGATATTTTGGCAACTGGCATTAGAAAAGTGCAGCACAAGAAGAGTTGAGGAGGACCATGAGGTGTACGTGCATCTTGCTCTCTCCTCCTGTTGTTAGTTGCCTTGTCATCTCTCTGACAGTCAGGCTGTCCCTCCTCCATCTCATATACAATGAGGATGCCAAGAAACGTTGGCTGGCCCTTTCCCCCTCACTCCACGGATACCAGCACTGAAACCCAGAGTGGGACTCCTTCTTCGGCACACTGAGTTTAGGATTTGTGGTGAAGCCTCCCTGGCGTAGATCTTTATCACTTTGTTTGTTGCTCGTGTCTTTGCTCCCTCATGTTGCAGACACGGGGCCATGGATGCCAACCTTTGCCCCTTTGTGCTGAGAGTCCTCTTGCCAGTGCCTCCCCTGACAGGTGGCATCTGCTTAACAACGGGGTTCACACAACAGCTCCCTTCTTTGTGGGCTTTTGATTCATAGGCTTCTTCTAGATGCAATGTCTATTTTCTGGAAAGGTTGTGGGTAGACAAAGCAGTATATCTGTGATGGAAAAATACCACGAAATCTTTAAAATCACAGAATCACAGCATTGTAGGGGTTGGAAGGAACCTCTGGAGAACATCTCGTCCAAACCCTCTGCTAAAGCAGGTTACCCAGGATCTCATTGTCCAGGCAGCTTTTGGATATCTGCATTTAATGTACATTTACCATGTCACCACATTTATTTACATGCATCTTTATTTTTCATGTGTGTGCGCTTTTGAGCCCTAAACTTGTGTTTTGCTGTGCCAGGCTATGTGATTTACAACATAAACAATATTTTGTAGGTGTTCCTAAAGGAAGGTGTTGATGTTTTAGCATCTGGCCATTGTAACGATCCCACTTAAGCAAATAAAAGGAATTTGGTGTGAACTAGCAAAAAGCCATGACTTAAAAACCATCACTAACAATGAACAATTGAAAGCAGAGGATTGTAAACACCAGGAAGGAAATTTGTCTTGCTGGGAAAAGGGAAAAAAAAAAAGCTACCTTTCTAAGGAGATTTAGGTAAATAGTAAAACTAAATGGTGGACAAAATATGTACTAAGTAAAATCCCTGAAGAGAAATCCTGATACCGGCAGCAATTACACATTTTATTATATAGTTTGTAAGATGAGGACAGGATGAGGACAGGTGTCCAACTGAATATATTCTGTTTGTAGCTAAACCTTTATTTGATACAGTTTTTAAAGCAAACACTAACAGAAAGTGAAGAACGCAGCAGCGGCTTTTCCTGCCTGTTTTTTGTGAACCTCTGTGGCCAGCTGCGTATTGATGTGCATAGTTTTGTTGTTAAAGAAATCATCAATCAGTCATCATGATACAATGCTGGAGGTATTTCAGTCTTACATTCTGACTGCTGCAGGCCGAAATATTGATACAATTTATTTTTTTAAGGTTATTTGCTACAGAAGGTAAATGACAATTCAGTAGCTCCGCAACCTTCTTGAATATAGCTTCTCTATATTGTTTTGCTCTTGTGATGCAAAATGGAAAGAAAAAAACCCAGCTATGATGTACAGTTCCAGGTGGCTTTTCTGCGTTTTTCAGGAAATATACCAGTGAAGTGTAAAATGATAGAAAATGTGAAGTAGTGACGTTAAATGATAGAAAATCTCATCAACTCCTGCTCTTGGCTCTGCCATTGATTGTGGCAGATTTGGGTAGAAAGTGAATTTTACAGCTTCTTGCAATCTTGGGGGGGGAAGAACAAATATTTTTATTTTAACTGAAAATGTGTGCACACAACTGATTATACATCTCTGCATTGGATGGATTATGAGAAAATGGAAGTTTCAAGTCAGATTGCATGGTTTGAATTCAGAAATCTGAACACAGTGCAATTCTGAGAAGTACAAGAAAAGTTTTGGAGCAAAGATTGTTTAAAGACAAAGAAGTTAAGATACGAAAAACTTTGATAGAATCATAGAATGGTTCGGGTGGGAGGGACCCTTTCAAGGTCACCTAGTCCAACCCCCCTGCAGTGAGCAGAGACACTTGCAACTAGAGCAGGTTGTGTTGGACTTTTTAAGGCTGATGAAAGGTAAAGCCTCTTGTAAACTTTTCACAAATGGTACTCTTTTTTCTTGGAAAGGTACATAATAAAAGAGGTGACTATTAAAAAGCAGATCCAGATATACATCCCAGCTTCCTTCTGGGTGGAAAAGATAACGGGAGGCGGCAGCTGTGCTGTGGTGCCGGATGTTTGCGTGATGCCCGGGATGATATGATTAAGCAAGAAAAGGAGAAAGAGTTTCTAACCTGTGTTTGTGTGTGTGCTTGTGGGTGTGTAGGTACACATGTATGTATTTCTACACCTTTAGATGTGCTCCTGTCCCTGAAGGTTTGAAAATCAGAAAGTGAGCAAAGATGCATTCCTTTATCTAAACCTTTTGGAGCTCTGAACATCTCTTTAGGAGGCTGCAGCCTTCGGACATCTCCATAAGCATTCCACTGAGTTGCTATTCATGTTATTAACTGCCTTGGGTGAAGAACGTGTTTCAGTAAATCATAAAAGAATAAAATAAACAAGTGTAGATTCACAACAGTTTGTTTTTTTTCCACGGTTTATTTCACATATTCCTCCAGCCTTAGATGCAGGCTACCTAATACATGCACCATGATTATACACACAAGATTTTAAAGTGTCATTTAGCAATAATTAGTTTTCATGAAACAATTGAAAGCTACCAGAATTTTTTCAATGACTCTCTCCAGAGACAATCAACCGCTTCAGTAGAGCTCAGTCTGTGCCGGGAGTTCATTTTCCTTGTCATCTTTTTCCTCACAGAATGAAAGAAGAAACTGAAAAGTACAGAAAACTGTGATGTGAAAAAGTTACAAAGTGAAGAACACTTTGCATAGAATCAGATTATATGGAAAGGGTATTTGCTTTATGTTAAGAAAGTCACTGATTTCTAATATCCAAAACAAACTGTTTTAAGAAAAAAGGCCTTTTTGACTATTTCACTTAAGTTTGTGTTTTGTGTGAAGCTTCAGTGCAAATCTTACTGCATTTTCAACTTTCCTATATTTAATTTTTTTTTTATATTTGTTCTGGATGTTTGGGTTGAAATTAC
>JAAGNO010008362.1:0-16130 GCA_033439905.1 Ceryle rudis | reverse complement strand
AAAATATAAATATATAATAAGAGAATAATGTACATAATAGTAGGAGGTCTGTGAACTGTACTAGAAAGAGAAAATTGCATCTCAATGATCTGTTAGTCTTTATCATAAAAGAGAGAGAAGGGACGTTGGATGGCTTTGCTTGACTGGCTGTAATCCTCTACAGCTAGGCTACTGGTGGCTTCACGGTCACTGGGAGACCTTTAAGAGCCTGGGGAGAGTATTCAAGCTTTTGTGTGTGGCTTGTACACACTCAGGCTCATGTTTCTTCCTTCAAGTTCCTGAGCGCCTTGTTTTGAAGTGGAATGTTGAAATCTTGGCAATCTTTCAAAAACTGTCTGTTGTTTACTAAATCCCTTACAGGATTTTTGCATTAAGGGTAGTAAGAGATGGGAAAATAGACATCAAAATGCAGGCTGGTTGGCAATGTGCATTTGCAGCTAACAATATTAATTACAAAACCAGTTAATTAGGAGTCATTAGGAATGTGATTTCAAACAGTAAAGATAAATGTTGATGTGTTGCGTGACTCAGAAATACATTTTCACCTGGAGTAACCTGTGTAGAACAGGTCACTGTATCTTAGAGAGGATCCTGTGGGCTTAGAGGGTATTTCCAACAAGAATGACAACAATGAATGAAGGCATAGGAAAGCTCTCATATGAAGTGAAAAACTTGATTACCTTAGCAACAGAAGATTCAGAGGTGACATAAAAGTACGTAATGCAGTGAACGGTCACAAACAGGTAGATAAAGAATTTATAAATGTGGATGTTTAACATTAGAAAAGAAGTACTCTTTACTGTAGCATCCGAGTTTGGTGGGGTATTGTTAGCAAAATTCACACTTGAATCTTGGTCTTTTGTACAGATAAAGAAAAATATCTAAATATCTGAAGTTTAGTGCTAGGAGAAGAGCTTGGGAAGAGTTATTTAAGTATTTCTTTTAGCTCACTTCAGGATCAGAGGCAGGATTCTGGTAGGATCAGACCCACTGTGGTGACTTCTGTATGTGTTTATGTGTGCAATCTCACAGGTGCCCCTTCCTTTACAGGAAATACAAGTTCCGTAAAAAAAAAAAAAAGGTGGTGTTTTTTCCTCGCCCTAGCACATAGACCCCAGGAGACACCTTATTTTTGTAGGCTTTTACCTAGGGGGAGAAGAAATTTCTCAGTTGAAATTGTTCTTGAAACAAGGATACAGCATGCTATAGAGACTGAAGTTATTTGCTGGCTGTAGAATAGGGTGGACAAGAATAAAACTTAATTGACTTATGAAATCCTTTAATCCTTCTGAGTTGGTAGTGTGACTGTGCGCATCTGCAGAACATACAGAACTTGGTTTGAATCTTCAGATCTTCTGTGGCACCTCTGTGGCAGAAATGTATACTATTCTTGGTTTTCTTTTTTTTTTTTTTCCTGAGGTAGAATGGATCACCTGAAAAGGTTAAAATAACAAGAAGGCAAAGTCATGGATATCCAGAGAGGTGGTTTTATGTCTTGGTGCTGTGTGTGCGCTGTGTGCTCTGGCACGACAGTACAGTGAGGCTGTGGAGCATGAGAAGGCTCTCTTAGTTTTAGGAGTACAAATTAAATTCGTTTCCTTCCTTACACAACTAACTAAATGTTTATTTTTCTGTGAAATTCCATGGAAAATGCTAGGATTTCTGACAAGCTGCAACAACAAAAAGACACCTTTCTTTTTTTCTCTGATGTATCGATTTACATGGGCTGTATTTATATGGAATGCACGACATTCCAGCACATTGTTCATTTTTTTTTTGTTTGCAGATTGGTTTGTTTTATCAGCAAATCTTGGGTTGTTAACAGTGATTTGTCATTCATCTGAATGCCCTTTCTGACTTCATGACTGATCTTGTCTGTCTTTGATTAAATTATATTTCAAAACATACTTTCACTTGGACTTCTGTAAGTTTCCCAGCTGCTGTTTCTCATCTCACCAGCTTGCTGAGGCTATTTGAAATGTTTGTACAGGAAAGTAATTCTTGCGAGACATAACAGGTAGCTAAAAAGCAAAACAAAGGAGAATCTGATTTACCAGAGGGAATAATCCTAGAAGAATACCTACTGATGATTGTCAAGTAATAGTTTAGTAGTACTCCATCATAACAGCTGAATATATCACTCTGTTCCTGGGACTCCTGTATGCAGGACATCACTGGGAGAGCAGGAACTTGAAGTTTCTGATTCCATCACAAGCTGGGGTCTGTTTGGAAAACAGGTATTTTTGCAATAGAGAAACTAAGATCACCTTCTATTCTGCCCTAGTGAGGCTACATCTGGAGTATTGTGCCCAGTTCTGGGCTCCCCAGTTCAAGAGAGACAGGGAACTACTGGAGAGAATCCAGTGAAGGCTACAAAGATGTTGAGGAGACTGAAGAATCTCTGTTCTAAGAGCCCTGGGGCTGTTTAGCCTGGAGAAGACTGAGGGGATCTTGTCAATGCTGATCAATAGCTAAAGAGTGCCAGGCAAGAGGATGGGGCCAGACTCTTGTCAGTGGTGCCCAGTGACAGGACAAGGGGCAACAGGCACAAAGAGTAACCCAGAGGTTCCATCTGAACAGGAGGAAAAACTTTCCTGTGAGGGTGCTAGAGGGTGCCCAGGCTGCCCAGAGAGGTTGTGGAGTCTCCTCCTCTGGAGAGATTCCAAACCCACTTGTACACAATCCTGGGCACCCTGCTGTGGGTGACCCTGCTGCAGCAGGGTGGGTTGGATGAGATGATCTCCAGAGGTCCCTTCCAACCCCTACCAGTCCGTGATTCTGTGTGATTCTATTCCACATGCAATAAAAGCAGTTAAGTACTGACACGAAAAAAATAATAGTTATTGTGCTTCCAAAGTAAACTGCTATAAGCATTTTTACCTCCCTGTCCACCTCCATGGATATAACATTTTACTGTTGCAATCAAGCAATAGTTTTGGCCTGGAATCCATTTCTTTTCTTCCTCTTATTTTCCCTCCCGGCTCTGAAAGAGGCAGTAACATCTGTTAAGAGTGAAGATACACTGCAGTGACTTTCCTGATGCTGGAGCCCTGTAGCATGTTGGCTATGCAGAAGCAAGGAGACAGGCTTTTCTGTCTACATGATCTATAATGCTGTGCTGCTAATTCAAGAAGAGCGGACTATTTTTAGAGGTTACCAAATGACTCAGAATAAAGAAGCAATTGTATAACAGATGCAAACCCAAATGGTAAGATTATCTGGCTGTTAAAAAACTGGAAGACATCAACCTGGTTTCAGTTCAGCTGAAGGGAGCAGACTGCTTTAGCAGCACCCCAAGTTAATTTAAAGCATGTTCCTGAATATAGAACCTTTACTATCCATGAGCTACAGATGCTTTAAAAAACAAACAACCCCTTCCCCCCGCCCCCGCTTCTGATGACAAATATGAATTTTAGTGCAAGAGATTTATGCTAAAACCACTGTTTGATGTTGACTGCATTGCACCTAGACTTTTAAATCCCATTAGAAACTGCTTATCTTATTAAATGAGGGCTTTAATAGTATGCTTGGGTAGTTGACAGCCAAAACAAGATGGGCAGTGTTTTCAAAGAGTAGAAAAAAAAATGATGACAATGATGATGACTGAGTACATACTAAGTGTTGGCTCTGTCAGGATCATGGGCTTGAGATTTACGTTTTAATATAATATTTCTCAAACCTCATTGATTGTTGCTACTTAAAATTCACAGGTTCCCCTCATAATGCTTCAGGAACATTGAAAATGTCACTATAAACTCAACACCTGAAAAGTTTGGCATTTGAGTTAAAAAAATAAAAATGACTGCAGTGTTTACTCTTAAAATCTGAGACAACCTAATAGCTTTAATATTTCAGCTGTTTTCTGTGGCAGCTTATTAGGTGCACTGCATGAGGTTAAGATAGAAGTCTTTCATTACATAACAGGAAATAAGTGCAATCTTTAAAACTTTGCCAATGTTGTGTAACACTCCTTTAAAGATGGGTGGTAAAAATTAGGCTTGGGTGATATCAGTGGCATGAATTCAGCAGGGCTTTGATTTCACCCCAGCTGCCCAAATTCTCCATTCTTCTACCAGATGCTGGCTTTAGAAGAAATACCGGTAGTCAAGTGACTCTCACTATGTCATAAGATGATGGAATCATAGAATCATTTTGATTGGAAGAGACCTTTAAGATCATTTAGTCCAACCATTAATGCAGCACTGCCAGGTCATCACTAAACCATGTCCCTCAGCACTACATCTACACATTCCCCAGGGATGGGGACTCCACCACTTCCCTGGCCAGCCTGTTCCAGGCCTTTACAGACACTTTAGGGAGGTTTTTTTTCCTCATGTCCAACCTAAACCTCCCCTGGTGCAACTTCAGGCTGTTTCCTCTTGTCCTGTCGCTTGTTCCCTGGGAGAAGACACTGACCTGGCTTCAACCTCCTGTCAGGGAGTTGTAGAGAGTCAGGTGGTCTCCTCTGAGCCTTCTCTTCTCCAGGCTGAACAACCCTGGGTCCTTCAGCTGTTCCTCACCAGACTTGTGCTCTAGACCCTTCACCAGCTATGTTGCCCTTCTCTGGACTCACTCCAGCCCCTCAATGTCGTTCTGGGACTAAGGGGACCTAAACTGAACCCAGGATTCAAGGTGCAGCCTCACCAGTGCCAAGTGTAGGGGGACAATCCCTGACCTAGTCCTGTTGGCCACAAGAGTGCTGATAGAAGCCAGGGTAACCTGATGTGAGCATGCTAAGGTGGAAGCACAAGATGAAGTCAGCAGCAGTTACCTTTGCATATTCTGCTTTGGGAAAAAAAAACAACCCATATATTTAAGCATGACCTAGAAACACTGTCAGACTGAAGGAGGGCATACCATATTTTGGCTGAGATGAGGGCTGACAGCAAATTCGCACTGGTTGAGTAGAGAGGTGGAAATTTTCCCACTGCATTGGATTTTTCAGGTTGATATGATGGAGCTGCTTCTGTGCTGGAGGCTGGATGTTAGAGAAGGTAAAGCTCACAGGGCTGTGGGGAAGAAACAGAGCTGTTACAGTTCCTGGAAATGATCTCAGTGTGTGTTTCTTGTATTTGTGATACCTAAATACAGAAAAAAAAATCTGCTAGGGAGTCATAGAATCACAGAATGGAAGGGACCTTTAAAGGTCAACCAGTCCAACACCCCTTCAGTGATCAGGAACATCTACAGCTCGAGCAGATTGCTCTGAGCCACATCCAACATGACCTGGAATGTTTCCAGGGATCAGGCTTCTGGGCCAGGGTTTCACCAACCTCAGTGTGAACATTTTTTTTCTTCTCTCCAGTCTAAATCTCCCCTCTTCTAGTTCAAAACCATCACCCCTTGTCCTGTCACAACAGGCCCTGCTAGAAAGATTGTCCCCATCTTTCTGACAGGCCCCTTTAAGTACTGAAAGGCTGCAATAAGGTCTCCCTGGAGCCTTCTCTTCTCAAGGCTGAACAACCCCAACTCACTCAGCCACAATCCAACTCTCTGAGGGAAACGGAAACAAATTCCATTCTACTGCTATTTTTTTTGGTTTTATACGTGGGTTTCCAACTCTAATGAATGAAAATTCATCTGGAGAAACGTTAATTGGGTTTGACACCACAAACAGAGCAGTAATTGAAACAGGTTTCTCAGCTAGGCAATCTGATGATCTAATGAACTGTCTCAATGAGATTAGCTAGTTTAAGGTCTTGTGACATTATTCGTTAGTTTTCAAACACACTGAGCTTTACAGTGCACTTTCCAATTTGATGCCATTTCTCCATCTCTAGCTACAGGCTCTTCTCTTTCATACTCAAGATAATGCTTCTTGTTAATTCATTGACAAGCAGCAGCAGCAGCAGCAAAAAAAAAAAAAAAAAAAAAGTGCTCCCTGGCACTTTACCCTTCACAATATCTCTGAGGGTGTTCATTTCATATCAATGTCCTTTTACTGTCAGTGGCAGGGTGACCAGAGAAGTTGATCAAGAGGCACTAGCAAGGTATCTGGGTAAATGGGTATCTGGGAAATTTGTCAATGCTGAAATTAGTTTTGTGCAAGAGAGCTCATTGAGTATTATCGTATTTTCAGGAATGGCCAAATGGCAGGAGTGCAGCAGTTGATTGCCCTGAGGAAGTATCACAGTCCTGTGATTAGAAAGTTCTTTCTTGATGCCATAGCAGGTAAAAGGCAAAAAGGATGAGAATGTCTGCAGTTTCATGGTACATATAAGAATGTGTCAAGAAAAGAATAACAGAACTAATGTGTGTGTCTGCAAATAATACTGGGTATGTTTAGGCATCATTAGGATTGCAGCAAAGCATCCTCTGTATATTGTCACACTTTAAAATCATCTACAGTTCTTGTGATTATTTGTGCTGCATCTTGTGATAATTCCTTATCAGCGTGAAAAATTATTATTGAAAGTATGTTGCTTTGATGTCAGTCTAAAATAAAACTTAAGTTCCTATCATAGAACTACTTTTAACTGAAAGGGCAAATATTAGCTTCAGTTGCAGGGACACAGGAGGTGCAGAGAGAAAATGTGCCATGCAACTCCTTTGCTCATCACAAAATTGTAATGCAGAGGAAGAAGTGGTTGGGATGCATAAATAAGACTCAACAAACGTAATGCATCTAACTCTTTGTCTTGGCAGTTTCACATGTTTCTTCTTATATAATAAATCATAATAGGAATGTAAATATCAATTGTCATCTTTCAAGAAGTAGAAGGTTTCAATCACTATTTTTTGTCATTTGCTACGCAAATAAACACTTGGAGTATCATAGGAAAAGCTGTTCAGAAATGGAGAGTTTCTTGGTTTGGAAATACTTTGTCCTGTACTGTTTTATTTAGGTTATACCTATAAATAGGCATCAGCTGCTGAGAAATGAGTTTACTGTGCTAAATCATACAGGTCTATTTTGCTTCCCAGCTAAACCTGGTAAGGCTAAAAAATAGTTAATAAACAGTCTGTAAGATCTTATAAGATGACATTTGGAAATCTTGTGGTCCTATTAGTCATTAGCTGTGGCAATATTCCGCCATAAGGCAATGAGTCAGACGATTGATTAGAGAACCTCATCATGATATACCCCACCGGCATGAATATGGAGAGGGGGAAAGGAAGAGGAGAAAGAAGAGTGCATGGGGCACCGGACAGGAGCATGGAATAGAAGGGCAAAAAGTCTGAAAGAGCTTTGTTTTTAGAGGTAAAGGCTAATGGAGGTAATGGAAAAGAGGCAGACAAGCATAAATCCTTAATCTTGAGCACCCACAAGGTGTGTTACCCTCTTGCTTTGTGAATAAAGTTCCAGCATCACTGGAAAAATCTAATTTTTCTTGTGCTCTTGGCATGGCCTCTTGCTGGAGGCATGTGGCAGCTGTCGGCCACACTCCTTACAGGTGTTCGATAAAAGCTCTGGAGAAGGCTGGTGCTGAAGCACTGCCTGTTAATAATTTTGCCCGTTTTCTAAATTAGCTCTGGATATTTGTGGCTTTACCAGCTATCAGCATGTTTGCTGAGGAGCATCAGCAAAACAACGAGTGCACAGAAGCTGACAAAAGGCCTACAAGGGACACTGGAGAAATGCTCAGCCTTGAAAAAAAAATGCAGGGTGCTGCAATTAAAAGGAAAGAGCTCTGCTATTTAAGAGTTTGCAGTGCTTTTACTGGTGGCCGTCTTATGACTCCCTTGCTGCTCTTTTGGAAATAAGCACACCATACTTGGCTGCAATGCTCAGGTAGGCAAGGATAGGTGCCTGCCCCATCTCTGCCATCAATCATAAAAACTGCCAGCTCTTCATAGGAGAAAGGCAGGACACAGAAAATACAAGTACTGTATAAGCAGTAAAAATTCCAGAAATCACATGTACAGCTAAGATTTTACTGCAGCACCTATTTATTTTATTTTTTTCCCCAAAAATTCATCTGCCTAATGCATACTTTTCTCCTTAGCAAAGTAGAATGACTTAGGGACCATAATTGCAGTATTTCCGAATGTCTGAGTCCGTCTCGATTTGTCCTGAATCAAATTCACCTAGGGCCTCAAGTGAAGGTGCAGTTCTATCAAAAGTTGGTGAGCTTTGTAATTTTACTTCTATAGGTTTAGTACCGTTTGTCCAACATATTTATATTATAAGCAGTCAGAGGTGCTCATTACTTTAAAGCAGGACAGCTTCTCCATGAAGGCCCTATCTTCTGTGGGCTTCACTGGCTTTCTTGGTTTGCAAGGCTCATCTCTTTCCTGAGACATTTCAGGTAGGAAGTTCCAGTTTTATTTATGTTTATAGGAAAGCAATTACAGTTGAAATGTGTGGAAAAGCTTATCTGTTGGGAGGGTTTTTTGGCTTCTTTTCTAAGTATCCCAATTTGTATGAAAATACTCTGTTTGGGATAAACACTGTAACTACTTTATAAATCAAAATGAATAATTTATTGTTCGTGCTTTTAAAAACTGTTGATCAATACCAAACATTTCAAAAAGAACACATACAGATGATATTATTGGCAAACTAGATTGCTGCCGAGATCAATGTAAAATTCCCATCATCTTCAGCGAGGCTCTTTTCAAAGCGGGCTGTAGGATGTTACATTTTTGCAGACTGGCGTTACATAAACTCCTAATGATGGATAGTCCTGTCCCCACAACTACAGTAGCCATAGGAAGGATCAGAAGAAACAGGTGTGAAGAATAAACGAAGGCACCGGGAGATGAGTTGAATTGCTCCAAGTTGTCCATTAAATAAAAGGTAGAATCGGGATCAGAGCCCTGATATTTGAAGTCAAGACCTGGCTCCTGCTTAATGATGTTGCTTCACATGCAGCTTCCTCAGGTGATGCATGGCTCATCTTTCTTGGGCTGTGGAGATCTCATATAGAGTGTAACAACAAAATCAATTCTAAGAACAAGCTTCAGCAGATTACTCCCCACTGCCACTCACTAATTACTTTTTGTAGTGGCATCTCACCTTTCTCTCTGCCCTGTCCTCAGGCTTATGAAACACTTTTCCTCTCCATCATTTACTTCTGTGAGCCATGAAGCTTACCTGATGTTCACAGAGAAGGCAAGATAGGGAGAAAGCTTCACGCCTCGTGCTCGTATAAGCGGTGGATCACAGAGCCATGTAATAGAGTGACAGGTTTTAAACTAGGCTTCTGTTTTCCACGCCTATCTCACTTCCAAATTGTTTAATGGACCTGTGTCTAACTCCTCTCTGGGGGAATATGGTGATAGAAACACATTTAATTATCTTAAACAACTCGAATTTCATGACATTCATACTACAATAAACAAAAATATTGTTGAAAGCTGCATAGCATAATGGTAATGCCATATGTCATTAAAATACATTTATCTTTTAATTGTCATATAAATCACTTGATCCCATGGGCTGTAAACTTATCAAGAGTTTGGTCTGCATTAGGAATGGGCCATAAAATTATAACTGCAAACCCTCATGCCACATACTGAACTGTGACTTATTTTACCTATTCTGACATTATTATCAACCTTCTTCAGTTGTTTTAATATCTTGTGTAAAGATTAGCTCAGCAATTTTATTATGTGTGTTTCTTACTTTGTGGTCTCATTTCTTGTAAGTGCTATTACTAATAGTCAAGTACGTGAAGAAATCCAAGGACTACACAGTTTTCTTTAGAGTCCAGTTATTCCTGAATAGCATTGGAAAATGATGAATGAGAGAGAGAAACTATTTTACATGGAAACAATCATCAATGGCTGCTGTAGTTCATTAGTCACTGTATTTTAAGAAATAGGATCTGCAACAGAAGTCATCCACAAATAAACCAGAGGTTAAGGTCATGGTCCAATCTTTCAAAAGCATATAGGATGCCTCTTGTGCTGTTTAAAGGACTTGTGTGTGTGTGCATTCAACTGACTCAACAGCATTGTTTTGAAATTTCTTGATGGGCATGCCAATGTGACTGAGGAGCCGAATCTGGTCCCTAGTGAAAGCCTGATGCTGTCTGTCCCAGATGTCAGGAGGCTTTGACCGTAAACTTGAACATCCTATAGATACCTTAGTGCAGTGCTCTTGACCTCAGAGTTAGGAACAAAAGGCGGACAACTGTAATAGCCACAGAATGCAGATGAATCTTGAGAGGAGAACGGATTTCAGGAGCGCTTGATCTATTTACACCAAGCAGTTATACAGTATCTGAGGGCAAATCCTGAATCCCTGCATCACATGTTAATTAAAGCTGGTATAACATAGAAGTTGCCAGTTTTTTTGAAAGTCCAGCAAAGGAACTTTATTAGAATCAGAAAAATAATGTTCTTTTGAGACCTACTCTCTTTCTGCGTGTCTGTCTTTCTTCTCTGCTATTCGTTAAATTTCTGCCAGAAGCCTGCCTGCCCTCTAAAGCTGTCTTCTAGTTACAGATTTAAGGAATAGATAGAAGTGGTTTAGACTTTTTGCTTCATAACATACTCCTAACAACTCTTTGTAAGATGCACAGCATGAGGGACAACATTAAAGAGAATGGAAAGATCAGTTTTTGATACCCTCAAGTTTTGTTTGTTGGCTTTGTTTTTTTTTTTTGGTTTTTTTTTTAAAACTACAGAACATCCTCTGACATTAGAGCATTTTGTAATTCAGGCACCTGAAATTCTGATGAGTAGCAGCCTTGGAATGAGATCTTGTCTGCAGATAGCAGGATGATTATATAGTTTACTCTGTGGGCCTTGGATAAGGCCCTGAGGTTTTGTAAGTTGTTTGCTCTGTAGGACCAGGTAGTTGCCATAGTCATCAAGAGGTGTTCAAAAGCAGACTGAAGTCTGGTTATCATTTCTTGGAACTTTCACAGGACTGAAGCTACACTGTATCATTGTGTTGTGCTGAACTTTCAGGGAATTATTTAATATAATATGCCTCTGGGGTTTTCCATGAAATGTAAAGCATATAGCATTGAAAAGAAAATAAACCTAATTTGAAAGAAAACCGTCTTTTCTCACAAGAAAGCCAATTTTCTTACCTGTTCCAGCAGCAGATCAGCAGTAGGAGTTAAAGGCAACACAGGTAAATTGCTCGGGCAAATGAATCTTCATCTTTCCAGGTGTTCTGTGCTTGCTTTAAGTGAATATGTCATTCATAGCTGGCTATCCATTGATTCAGTCATGACAGGATGAGCTATTGTCCCATTTGGGACTGTATCCCTATTTGGATTATCTATATATTTGCATAGATATTGGCTCCTGCTTTACAGGGGAGAGGCATAAAAGGGAACTTCTCTTGGAATGGTGGGAAATAAATTTTTTATATGCACAGTTTTCCCGTAATCTTAAGGTCAAGTTTACTAGCCAGCAAATGAGGTAGGAGTAGCCACACTTTTTAATTAACCCATTTTTTTTTCCCTGTGGCTGTCAGTAAATTTACATTTGGCTGCAGGAATCCAATTTCTGTTGGCAGCCCAGGTACTGAGACATGTACAGCTTGTGAAGATTGTAGCCTGTATCAGCGCTTAAATACAGAGCCTGGAATTTCATCGCTGGGCTGTTCAGTGCCCCCACACAATGTCTTTCACAGGCTTCTGGGCTCCGGTTTATTGTATTACCTTTGTCAGTCTGAAGTGCAGTAATTTATATTTGTCAAGACTGCCCTTCATCTGGTGTAGTGCAACCTTGGGCTTTTTTGTCTCATCTTTATCGGTGGAGGAGTCCACTATTTTGAATAATTAAAACCACATAAATAGTTGGTCTTGGTGGTAGCGCATACTACACTACAATGTCTTATGTAAAAGCCATGTATTTTTACTTCTACTGTCTCATTTGCTTGAACTAGATGAAAAAATCTTTGTCATGAAAAATTTAGGATGATAATAATAGGCATTATTATCCTGTTTACTACATGCTGCTAATAGAGGGAGATTTAGATTTCTCCCGAGGAATGGTTTGATGTATATTTGTTTTCAATTAAATTTGCATATGCTGCTTTAAAGAGAAAGATACTCTATTTATCTCTCTATTTGCTTTCACTGAGGAGGGAATAAAAGTTCTGTACTTCTCCCCCTTTCCTGCATCACTGCAGGAGAGCCCTGTATTGTGCATCATAAAGAGACTGGAAAGCTGGCTAATTAATCATGAGCCTTTATGTAATAGAAAGTTTAAAATTCATTAGCTTTATATCAGAGCAAGTGTTATGAGGGAGAACATGTTGTGAATGAGAGGGAGAGCCTTATAATTAAGGAAGTGTGTAAATAATAATGAAAGTCATTAGTGCCATTCAGTTTGTAAGAATGTCGTAATGTAATTGGAGCATTACAGTGAAATTTGCAATGACAAACATTAACGATACAAAAGAGAGACAATATGGTTATCTTTAGTTTGACAGATCATGTCAGCTTTCTTGCAAGGCCCAGATGGTGCACGGGAAAATGTTAGGAAGAGTTTTATTTTCACATTTTTGGGATGCGGTATTTGGGAATACAATGTCAGAAGCACATGAGGAGATCTGTGAACCAACAGTGCCTTGCAGAGTAGAGTCCAGCACTGGGCGACCAAAGCAATAGACGGGGAAAGACTTGTCCCTGATGCAAAGTGGTTGTTGCAGTAAAGGTGAGGTGCCACGTAGCAGGGTATTGCGAGGCTGTTAAGTTTTATGTCTGTCTCTCTGGATGTGAACTTTGAATCTTTCTTTGCTTTAGAGAGAGAAAAAAAATAAAAAAAGAAGAGAAGAGAGGGGGAGGGAGAAAAGGAAGAAAATGATTTAACAATTATGCGGGAAATTATATGATGCTAAAATTGTACCATGTTCTGCTCTTTCAATGAAGGGACTTTCTACAGTATGGTGCATTGCAAAGGCTATAATTTTAGGGTGTGAAAAAATGTAGATGCCAAACAAAGGAAAATTTAAATATGTCTAGTGGGTATGGCAAGGCAAAACAAAAAGAAGGCAGCTGGAGAAGATTCGGGGGAATTGTATTATTTTAAGGGCAGTGACAGAGAAATAACTGTGCAAGATCTGAAAGGTCAAAGACCTGGAAGTGCTGGAAGCTTAAGTATCTGCCTTTGTGTTCTGTACAGCATTGTGGGATTTCATACTGGCCCCATCGCTTTGGGTTGAAGGGACATATTTTTTACCTAAGCATTCATCTATTCTTTACTGTCTCTTTCCCAGACAGCACAAAACTTGATTCCAAAATGTTCAAGAGAAACACCGCAAATTGCTAAATTGATGCTAATCAAGCGCATATTCTGCTAAGAGTCGTAGGAAATGAACAGTGGTCCCATGTGAGTGAAAACAGAGAGCCGAGGGTGTTCTGGAATAAAACAGAGGAATAAAAAGCCCACTGGGCCAGTGCAACGCAGCAATCCTCACGTCTTATCAAACGATTACCTCAGTAGGATTTTAACCTTGAAAAACATCTTACCACTCCCCAGTTGCATGACAAAGGCCACATTTTTGTGAGTTTTATCACTGCTGATGGAACTTGAGAGGATTTTCAAGCAGGAATTATTCTTGGCTTACTGTAGGGATCTTTGAGCAGGATGGTCCAAAGTTGAGTCACACTGACTATGCTAAATTATGGTTGTGTCCGTGCCTTTTCTAGTAATTTTTACCGACCAGACAAAACTACTGTGATGATCCGTAAGCTGTAAAAAGAGGCAGTCAGATACATTGCCTCCAGTTGTTTGTAAAGGCCTAGCTTTGGAAAGCACGATTTAGCCCAGGTTGGGGTCTTTGGTTTGGTTTGGGGGCTTTTTTTCAGGTTGCTTGAATTCTTTGGCACGTCTGCACACTGTTTTGCACATAAAGCACAACATTGCCATAAGGGGGGGCAACTCCTTGTGTGGATTGTGAGGGGAGCCAATCTGCCAGCAAATGATATTAGGCTCTTAGCCCCCAGTGACCTTAGCAAAGATAAAGCCCAACTGTCTTCTACAAGGAGGCTTTGCATCGGGGTTGCTAAAAGAGCAATAATTTCCGAGCCTCTTTATAGTGATGTGCTGAACTCCAAGACTCAGACTCCTCGCTACGTGAAAGAAGTAGCTGAACTGAAATACCTCACAATCTGTATGATTGTCCACTTACAGCTGGGATGATGTTCTCTAAAATACACTGGTGTTGCTTCTGAGTGTTAAACCAAGCCTAAAACTCCATAAGAGTGTTTTACTGCTGTTCTTAATATTGCTCTGGCAGGATTTCTAGAGTATAAATTGGGATTCCTCTCAAGATTGCTTTTTCTTTTTTTCTCCTCTCTGTCATCTCCTGGGTGCACTTGCTCACCCATGATGTTCCCTAGTCCTCCAGTTTCCCTTCTGCTGGGACATCTTAAGGGCAGATGTAGGTCTAGTGATGGTTCAGCAGTGAGAGAGGCACCATGTGCTTTCAAAAGCCTGCATTACCCACATCTGTCTGTGGTAGCTGGAAATTGTCACCAGAGCTTGTCTGCTTTCTGTGTGTGCTGGGAGGAAAGCTCCGCTTTTATACTTCGCTTCAGACAAAGGGCTGCAGTAAAGACTTTTCTTGGTAAGACCTTGATGGGAAAGCATTTTGTGCTAGTTAAGTTGTTTGAGATTCTTACGGCTCTTAAGCCAAGGACTGTAACGACCCTCCTGCAGATGCTGTGTTTGTCATATGTCTCCTTAGAGCCCCCTGTACTTGTGAGCCAAGCAGTTCCTGGGGGCTCTTAGGTAACCTTGAGCCATTGGATTATTAAAGCTCATAAATCCTATTGAAAGACTTCAGAATTTCCTCAGCCTGATATCTTCCCCACAGTACTCTAATATGTGTAGGTAGAGCACATTCCCCACAATGAATCACAGATCTCAAGATAACCACTCATTGCATTCCCTGCCTGGGACTCTCCCTCCTCCTCTTTTTCTCACCATTTTCTCTCTGGCTCACCCTAACCCCACAACTCACAACATTCTTGATGACTCTCTTTTCTTCCTGCTCTTTCTCTTACCGCTGCGTGTTTGGTCTCTTCGCCCTAACGTGCAGTCTGCACACATATATTATAAGAAATACTGTGATGCTAAGATGTACTTCTGTCCAGAGCAGCGGAGAGCTGCCTGCTGCCGTGAATTTCTCTACCAGTCATAGGTGCAATATGGCTGAGTCAGAAGCATACCAGCCCGAACCCTCTTTGTAGCCTCTGGCTTGCTTTGGAACATCCTTTTTTAAGCTGCCAGCCACCCTTTTAGCCCATATCACAGAATCACATAATGTTAGGAGTTGGAAGGGACCTCCGAAGATCATTGAGTCAAACCCCCTTGCTAGAGCAGGACAAAACTAGAGCAGATGACACAGAAAAGCATCAAGAATCCAGACAGGTCTTGAATGTCTCCAGAGAAGGAGACTCAAAGTGTCCATGGAGCAGTCCAGTGTCCCTCCAACACTGTGACCTGAAATTCCCCCAGTCCTCCTGCCTATCAGCATAAATTAAGGAAAAGGCTACGACAGAAGGGACCATTTGCACCGATGGTAGCTGTCAAACCTGGAGTTCAAACTCCTCCTCATCTTCTTTTGAGAGGCACAGCTGAGCAGGAGCTGCAGTTTCTGGTCTTCAGGGGGATCAAAAAACTTTTTGGGTTTTTTTTGTGGGGTGAAGAACTCCACGCTGAAATATCCTTTTCAAGATACACAGATAAGGCACATCAAACACTTTGGGATTTCTAAAGGAAACTAAGAGGGGATTTGAAATGTCAAACACAAAGAAGTGATGCTTTACTTTTAGTGGGAAAAAAATAACTTCCTCAGCCCCTCTAGCAACAGATTATATTTTTAAAGGCTTGTTCATTGATCTTCCTCCAAAGAGAGAGTCTTAGATTTAGGTACCTGATCTTAATCCTAATGAAGTTCATTGCAAAATTCTCACTGACTTCAGTGGCAATAGCATAAAGCTTCATTTTTTCATCAAATCTGAGCTACCAGTACAAGCTGTACACAACTCACTGGGTTAATTTTCCTTTGCTTTTGATATTGTAGCTGGAATGAATATTTCAGCTCTCCCAGAGAAGCGTTTGAAACTAGAGCAATTTGGCTGTATTTACATATTTTAAAGTGCTGTTTTGAATAGGGGCACACTATTTAGGTCTTATTAGGTCTGTTTAGTTTGAGGAAGAGGAGGCTGAGGGGAGACCTCATCACTCTCTACAACTACCTGAAAGGACATTGT
>JAAGNO010008361.1:0-29561 GCA_033439905.1 Ceryle rudis | reverse complement strand
TATTTTAATTTCTAAATGTATGTTCAGAGAAACTCTCTGGCCCTTTTATTTTATATGTTCACATCTTCTAGATGTGACTGCAGGTATAAGGAATAACATTGATAGATGACATTTATTAGGTACAGTTCTGCACTAGTAGTTAAAATAATGAAAAATTCCAGATAAGCCTGTCATGTGCAATACAGAAAAGAAGATTAAAAGAGCAAGCCAAATGGAAAATCATCTTTAAAATCAGCAGCAAGACTCTTCCTCAGAAACTGAGTACAGTCAAAATAAAAAATACTACTGAATAATTAGCAGGTGTAATTCAAAAAGGGGTGGAGTGGTTTTAGGCTTATATCCTGAAGGAAGTATCATGGTACCACACTAAATCATGCATTACAGGAAAGTTAAATCCTACCCACGTAGTTGCTGTTGAATCTCTAAGAACTGCCATTGCACAAGTGGTTAATAAAGCAGAAGCTAAGAAGAAAGTCTGGAGCACAACTGCATTCTTCTACTTAAAAAGACTTTTAGCATTGCCGCATCAGACAGCTAAAATCGTCCTGGCAATGTTGTAGGCAGTAATGTCAACAAGCAATATTGCTGCTGCACTCTTCTGGAGAATCCAGATCCAAAGCTCAGTGAAGTCAAATGCGAGTGGGCTTCAGTGGGCATTGGATTAGGTCCAGGTTGCATGAAGCAGAGAAGCTGCACTCAGAGCCCAAAGGCAAGAAGCCCACACAACCCAACCTATAGCAGTCAGCAAAAGAATGCTTCTTGGGTACCTACATATAGATTTCTTTCTCAAAACACTGTAATCGAAAGGTGAGTTCATCTCTCTCTGACTGTTCAAAGCTTGTAATAGATGAACTGAAAGGGGTACAGAACACAGTGTTACATGATTAGCTAGTCTGACAGACTGAATTGTACGTGCTCATAGTATGGACTGCTGTAGAAGACTAAATATAAAGTAATATCCTGAAGAACTGGAAATAAAATAAAATAAAATAAAATAAAATGGAACATGAAACTTCAGAAGATATTCTTTGAGAAAAGTACTTGCTTGGTATATGAAAACTATGACCACATTATGAGTCACTGCAAGTGACTTCTGATGATTAATTGCCATCTTTAAAACTCTGATAACAATCTCTAGGTGTTTTCAAAACTTTATTTTTTTTTTTCACAAACAAATGGCTTGAGCAGCTTTTAATATCAAAAGCCTGCAATTCAGTTTTCTTCTTTTTAAGCCTTTAAACACCCATATTAGTGGGCTGTAGTAGGTTAAGATTGCTTACATTTCTTGCTCCTCCTTTCTTGGAAGGCAATTTCTAGCATGGAGCATCAAGATCTTGACTGCTCCATGTGAGACTGTAAATTACTTGTGATTCCAGTGGAGGTGATCATCTCCCAGGAACTGGACGAAGGAAACAAAGGTCATGCTAGCAGACCACAGGAATGCCACCAGATTGTCTCTTGGTTACTAACAGGGCCTCTGAGTAGTGACTTGTGCCTTACTTATGCAGGGATGTTTAGTCACTTGCTTACACCAGTATCATTGCTCAGACAAAAATAGCTCAGTGGACGTTCTGTCAGGTACGAGAACGTTCCTCCCAGTCAAGCATGAATCCCTTTCCAAATGACATGATATAAACTGAAAAAAAAAGTTTTTCCATATCAGAAAGAGACAGTTGTGGGTTGTTTTGAGTCTAGCTAAATCAAAGTCATTTGACATATTCAGCATTGCCCAAGTGGATTTTAGCAGTGAAAGACTTGGTTCTGTACTTACTAGTCCTCTTGACAGTTCCCACAGTCTTTTGTCCTAAACTTCTCCTTTCCACACTTGATCTGAAATTAGGCATAGTAAAAAAATGTCTCAGCAGTCTCAACGTATCCAGACAAATTTTGCAGGCCAAACTTCTGAAAATTGACATTATACAATTTCAGAATAGGTTTGAACAGCTTTGCAAAGTCATTAATCTGCTTTGGAAATAATTTTTTTGAATAAAATAAATTACAAACTTCCTAGTTTAGACCACAGAAAGAATTTCTTCAGTCTGTTCATTCTGCATCTTATTACATATAGGTATTTAGATAGGAAAAAACTTTAGATAGGAAACACCAATAGTCAGATAATTCTCCCATAATTCCACTCTGAATTTTTATTCTACTCCAAGGCACGTGTCAGTGCTTGCAACCACATGGAAACAAAAAAAGCTGGTCTTGGGTTATCTGTTGCTCGTATCATTGCTGACTCTCTGAATACTCCTAGTCCACTTTAGTGTAATATCAAAGAGGCTAACTACTAACTAAACCACTCTGAGCCTGGTTTGAGCTAAGCTGTTTGACTTCATAAATGATTGTGTACAGATGTCGCTACCGAGTCTCAGCTAGGAATCACAGCTAAGAGTAATTTTTTCCAAATTTGTTTGTTAGAAAAATATGGCAGAAATACAATCAGGTCATAAAATACAAGCGTAAACTGTAAAAATATTCATACTGGGTCAGATCTAACACTGATCTAGCTCAGTATTCAACACCTGCGTTGACCACTAGCAAAAATGCTAAGGGGAGGATATAACTAACAAGGCTAAGTACTGAGTGACACTGGTAGATATCAGCAGTCAATAATCAGTAGTTTAGGGGTCTTTTGATCTGAAGACTCCTGACGGACCCATCCTATGCTGATTTGACTGATGTCTTTTAATTGATCGCTATTTTGGTCTTCTTGCTATCCTATGACACTGGTTTTGCCACAACACACTTGGCCATCACATGAAAAAAATATTCTCCTTCTCTTAAGCCTGCCATCTGGTGATTTTATGGAGTGGCTCAAGTCTCTATTTTGCAAGAAACAGAAGTGGAAGACAAGAATAGCTTTTAGTAAATGTAAAGCCAGTTTATTATGTTGCCTTTAATGTATTAGGCATTACTGTTTACTTATAAATCAATATCATTGTGCAAGCCCTTACTGAATTTTCCATTTGTTTTTAATGCATGTAGTCCTGGCAGTTTATGTCATTTCAGTTACAGTAGGGAGATCAACGCTTTTCTGATTGCTGTGGGGACATCTGTTCATTAGCACGCAGGGTGGCCAATATTGCTTTAGGTAAAGATCAGCTAGTTCCTCTGTTCTACACACTTGGGAAGAATAGCATTGCTTATAAAATGTAACAAATGTTTCCTGGACTCTAGCCAGTATATTTTTGATCCTTTCTTGATCTTCATTTTCACTAATCCTTTTCTTTTTGTATTCTTGCCTTTTGTTGACATGCCAAAATTCTGTCAGTTTTGTTTCCTCTTTCAAAAAACGTATTTTTGTTAAGTTGAATTAAGCATTCTACCCTGTTGCCAAGAGCAAATTAAGTTCCCCACACACTGAAATCAAATTTCGTAAAGTGTCCAGGCAATTAGCTCTAATATGTGGTTGTTTTAATTTTCCCCTTTCAAGGGTTTTCTTTTTCCTCTTTGTTTCTGAGTAGAAGACGTGAGATTCCTTTTCTTCTCTCTGGTTGTGGCCTTTTAGTTCCCCAGCATCCAGCAACCATCCACTGATACTTAGCCAAACCTCACTTTTAATCTATAACCCAAAGGTATTTAAAGTAACAAATTGTTCATTCTTCAACCAGAAAGCTGAGCTGTGGACCAGCCTGCTGGAACTGGAACAAAACGTGAAGAACAGACTTCTGAAGAGCTCTCCCAAGCACCGCATTTAAGCACATCAGATGCACACTAAGAGATTTCCCATGATGACTGAAAACTGGCACAGCTCACCCACCTAACTCAACAACAGAACTCTTTTACATCGGAAACTATCTTCCGTGCTTTTCTTGTCAGGGGTTTGATTCAACAGGTTCAAGGAGGACAAAATATGAGCACATAATTATTCCAGGTAGATGGGAAGGAAATGGAAGGGCCCCATCTCAGAAAGTTCAAGACAAAATCCTTCCTGGTCTCACATAGTGTTATAGCTCAGCTCTACCTTAGCCTTCTAGCAACGCCTTAGTGTTCCCAGATCTGCATCAGCCTACTGTAGGCTTCCTTCTCTGGGTTGCCTTCAGCAAAGAGTTTTTCCTTATCCCTCTCCCCAGACTCTTTGTATTTGTATGCACGGGCGGGATGCATAAGACAAGGAATAAGACTTCTCTCTGCTAGCCATACCAAACACTCTGTGATGAGGAAGGATGTAATCAGAGCCAAGGAAGCAGTTGTTTCAGTTCCAATAAAAAGTCATCTTACATAAAAAAAAAAATTAATAAAAAATACCCTGGATGGTTTCCCAGTGTCAACTAGATTAGGATCAGCTAATTTGTTCATGAGGAATTTGACAGTTTGATCATTACTCAGTCAGCCACCGTCCCTCTCTTTCCTTTACATCCCCATTTATTTTGGCAGACTTAAATAGTGCACATGATAGAGCTGAGTTATAGTAACAGCCATCATGCTATTTTAAACATAAGACTAGAAGGTGAAGAAAAGCTGCTTGGACTCCAAAGGATTTCTATATGTATATATCTATAAATTGACCAGCCGCACTTCAAATGTTCTAATGAAGCAACAACTGATTTTAACATATGAAACTTGCAGTTACATGAAATGATCTTGTTTTAAAAAATTACTTCTATCCCCAGATGCATGCAGAATTGTTTTCCTCTCTGCTATACTTCCCGTTGCCGATTTCCAATCCCTGTCAGTGTACTACTCCTTTAAGCCCAAGATGTAGGTAAGTTTTTCTGTGCCTGTCCTTCCCCTTTTTTTTCCTACTCACCTCTGAAACACTCCTTAGTCTACCTCTTCCCTAATTTAATTTCCTAGCAACCCTGTAAGTGATTCAGGAGAGAGGCAGAGCCTCTCTCTCGGGTGTCTAGCCCTCATTGACTTTCACTGGGGAGCAGGCATCAACTGCCCTCCAGTGTTTCAAAAATTCCTTTATGGATAATAACATGCTAATAGATTAGTCTCTATTTCAAGTTTATGTGGCTAAAACAACATCCAGAAATTCATAACTAAATTCTTTAACTTAGCTTGCATGACACCCGTTTATTGCAGCCAACTCTCTTGTTCCTTCAGGCCACTTAAAATAATCTGCATGTGGCCAAGGGCAAGAAGCTCAGTACCTATCTCCAGAGAACAGGCAGAGGGATCCTGGGGAGGACATGGTGCCAGGTAGGAGCTGAAGCATCTTTTCCTTCAGCTGGCCCACCACTGCCCCATGGAATGGGTGAGAAAGGGCTTAGAGCTAGGTCAGGAGGAAGCTCGCTTCTGAATCTCTTCTCCTTTTTACTTTAAGCATCCTGGAGTACTTAGCAATTCAAACCCCAGGACAGACTCCTATTGTGTGATCTCACAACAGCAGTCATATGTGAACTTATCCCAATTTCACGCAGTACAGTATAGTGCCTCTAAGAAAAGGCTGGGGTGTTTGAAGGCAAGTCTAATACCTTGTGAATTCCCATAAAGTCTGAAGTTTGACAGTAACATTCTGCTCCCCAGTTTCATTCTCCTCCTCCATTTCATGAGCCATCCCCTACTTCTCTCTCTTCATCTTTTCATTTTCCATCTGTCAGACCTGATTCATGCTTATTCTATCTCACATGCTGCAGCTTCTTAATCCTCCTTGATTCTCACCCCTGAGAAGACTGACTTCTTTATTATTAATGTTATCAGAAAGATGAATTAAAATTAATGCAAGACTTGTAATTCAGCTGCACTGTTGAAGTGAGAAGTCAAGCCAGTCAAAACAGCAAATGAAACATGCTCAAAGGCATATCACAGCAGCTATTAAAAGAAAACACAACCTCTTTAGAAAAGCCCAGGCTTCTACACAGAAGAGAGAAAGGTGCATGATCATACAAGGGACAACAAGTATTCACAGAAGCCACTTGTGAAGTACATATGATACTTTTCAAACATTTTAGGTCAGTTACATGATCAGCACAACCCATCTCGTGATACAGCTATGGTATTCCTGTGTGAAACCTGCAATAGCATCTTCTATAGAAAAAAAATAATGGACTTTTAAATATTGTAATCTTAACACTATTTTCCTAATAACACCAGTCACTGTTTTTTTCTATAAATTCCTTATATTAAAAGACAAAGGGTAAAAGTAAAAGTATTTTATCCAATATTTTTGAGTTAGTTCATAATGCCATATAACATAAACCTACTGGTTTTTCAGCTTTGAGTGATATGAAGAGGTCACTTTCTTTTTGAACAATGATTGCAGTCTGTTTCCCATTCACTTTATTTCTTATTGCTTTTGCAACTTTATTTTGCAAGTTAAGTAGTACTTAAACTTGTATTTCCTGGCCTTCAGGTTAGTTTTTCCCCTGCTACAGCAAGCACTCTTTAAAGGCATGTTATTTTATATACATTATTTCCAAGCATGATCAAGTGGGGGAAAAATCAGAAAACCTCAGATGGAATGCAGATTTAATTATCATGAGGCATAAATGGCAAGAAAAAAAAGATTATGAATGTTTTAGAAAGAAGAGGAAAACAATATCTAGATCCATTGCATAGTGTAGGTAGAAGGAATCATGGCTTCACACACACAGAAACATGGAAGATAAACGGTGAATATATTTCAACAAAGACAGAAGAGCACCAGAGAGCACAGAAAAAGCAGCTTAAAGAGCACACTTATCTAAGTGAGTTACATTCTATCCATCAGAGCTAGATGCAAATTACGCTAGACAACATTACCAAAACTTGGAAGTAGCTTAATTAGATGATTTTGGAACTAACGAAGATACTTTGCCAGGTATTAGTGATTGCCTGTGGGAACATGGGTAGGACAAAGGAGGCTCCAGATAACAAGAAAGGACAGAAGCCTTTTAAAGAGGGAGAAGGGAAGATACGAAGATGCCAAGCATCATAAACTAAGCAGTCTATAAAAATCCTGGAATGAATTGCTGAACAATCCATGTAAGGGCTTTAATGATAATAAAGTGATAAAACCAGGCAACATGGGTGTGTCTGGAACAGCTCACTTCTAACCAAACTAATTCATTTCTTTCATAGGTAATAGATGTAGCACAGAAGGAAGAAGCAGAAGATAGGCTATAATTCAACAGCATTGTCATTGCCCACATGGCATTCTCACAGGTAAGCAGAATCTTGATATAGTCACTATCAGGCAGATAAGGTTGGCTGAAAAAATTGTTTTCAAATATACTTATCAGTGATTCCCACCAAACAATGTATCTCAAGTGGATGTGTTTCTACCATGGGTCTTCCCAATCCAGTTATATTCAATGTTTCTATAATGACTTGCACACTACAATAGAAATCATACTTCAGAAACTTGTGGGCAGCCACAGATGCTTTGGTGAAAAGGATCACAGTTCGCACTAATCTTTTTAAATGGGGAGGATGGTCAAAATTTAATGTGCTGAAAATGAAAGAAGAAACCTTCTCAATGCTGCACAGGAGCAGAATGCCACAGACACAAAAGGAGGAACGATGACCTAGGCAGTGCAGCAGATCAGCTGGAGTCCCTCACAAACTGCATGAGAGTCAACAATATCACATGGCTAGGGAAAAAGTAAACTTTGTCTTATTCTCTTGCTGGGGAGATTTCTGATGGTACTCCCACTGTCTCTGCTGATACTATGGGCTCTCAAAAGTATCCTAGTCACACATATACTGCATACTAGATGTAATCTGCTTCTCAACCCTCTTGCTAACCCTGGGAGCCTTTCTGGTTCTCCTATTAAATAAGAGGTTGAAGGATATTGCTTGTGCTGGACAGTTTTGAAGAGGCATATTGTGTTGTGAAGTTGATCAATGACTCTGTGAATCTGACTCAAAGACCAGTTCAGTTAATACAAGTGATAATGGCATGCAGATGGGTGATAAAGTCTTTTGGACAGATTATGGAAGACTTTACTCACTTCTATACCAGAGTTACTGAAGTATTTCAAGAACAGTTTGGGCACTTGGTTTTACTCTAGTGGTGATAGTCTTTTGGGGATGGCTCTGACCTTCCATCATTAATTTACACTCAGGTAATTGAAAAACAGTAGTTTAGATGCTCAGTGAGGAAAAACTGGCTGTAGCTCTGCTTGAAAAAAGTAAGTTTGCCTGATATCTAAGAGGTCATGGATCTGGCCCCAACTATTCAAATTTTACTGTATGAGTCAGTATTGTGTGAACGAATTGGTGCTGTGTTACTTGGGAGTATTTTTGAGTTTTATAGTAGTCTCTTAAAAAAGAAAAAGAATATTCTGGTTTATATGGCAACTTTTACTGAAAAGAAATTAAATCGATTCATCACTAGAGTTAGGTTTGCTTTTGTTTTTACCAAACATTTATACATATCACATACTTTGGCCTTTATGTCCCAGGCTAACAACCACTGAAGCCTAAGGGGCAGGATTTCCTTTATTCACTGAATCACATCTATATTTCTTGTTAACTTTGGAGGAGTGAATTCACCTTTAGTTCTCCATCTCTTTATTTTACTATCACAGACTGCAAGGAGAAAAGACTAGGCTTATTCACAGGCACCAAGGCACAAGAAGGTTTGATCAAACTTGGTGAACTAAAAAGACAAGCACAAAGTTTCTGTGTCAAAGACTCAAAAGCCTGTTCAGGCAAAACATCACCCTTATGTCTTAGCTGAGTACAAGAGTTTCCCAAGCAGTGAGATACTGGCATTAAGCACAGGGGCACATCAGCTGAATCTTAAAAATTAGTCTCATGCTTTTTGGCCCAAAGCCTGGACAACCAAACAAAATATGTGAACCTAGATTAACTTCCAGGTTAGTTGGCTTAGTGTTGTGGGGACTTTTGCCTCTGTGGATTGGAAATGTCATTTATATTTTCATAGCAACCACAGCCTCTAGGTGCAAGAACAGGATAAAAGGGAGGAAAAAGAAAGAAATATTTACAGTTGATCTTTTCTTCACTTAGCTCTCACACACAGAAATGATTCATTTTTACCAGTAGGGAAAGTAAGGGCATTCCTTTCATGAGTCAGATTCTTTTTTTTGTGTGTGTGTGTGGATTTCTCTGGTTTCAATGTTTTCTTTCTTGATTTTGCTTTTAATTCCATATGACAGAGATAAGCTTAGCAGTAAAAAGGTGATCACCAAGTGTGCTTTCTCTCCCCATCCTATCTTCCTTAGTATTTTTGAACTAAGTTGCAAATCAGGACTTCTTGTTGCTAATAACAGTCTGAAGTGAGCAGTGCAGGTCAGTCTTAAGTGCCCAAAGTTAGGGAAACTAACAAATAGGCATCGTTTTCATCTTTGGCCAAGAGATAGAAAATGTCATCAGAGTAGGTCATATTTCATAGTAGATTGAGGACTTACCTTTAGTCCTTACAGTTTGAAGATCTTGATCAGCTTTGCTGAAAGAAAAAAAAAAAAAAGAAAAACTCAGCAAATTTTATACATACAAACTTAAATTTCACAATTTAGCCCTGGTGTAACTCATCTGGGCCTCCCAAATCACACCAGAAATTAATCAGCCATACAGAGGTATGGCTGAAAGGGCTCAAAAGTATTCACTGACTTTGCATGCCTCTGTTTACGGTTGTCTGGCTTTAAACACTTACCAGCAGGTGTCTAAATTAGGCTATCTAAAAAAAGAACCCAAAATGTGGGGGACTTTTTAGACAATATTTCCCCAAGTGACTTATTTAAGGATTTTGAGTGACCCAGTGCTCAGCTCGGAAAAGGCAACCAAGGGCCCAATCCAAAATTGACTGAAGGACAAAGTCCATTTGTATGACTCTCACGTCTCTGGAAGTGGCAATCACAACATACGCCAGATTGTGTAGTATGATGCATATGTTACAGGGTTCTGAGGCAGAGAGGTGATAATTTTCATACTGAAACTATATATCACTTTTCTATGCACCTGGCTAGATACTTGGTATACAAACCTTGTCTTCTTCAAAAAGGAGAAAGCAAAAAAAGGTGAAGGTTGGTTTAAATCATGATCTATGCTACAATCCTGAAACCAAGGGAAAAACAATCTTTAATCTTTCTCAACTAGTCAAGAAGTGCCCAAGGAACCCACTACATTCATTTTGACTGACATTTAGAAAGCGTACCCAGCTTTTCTGAGCTTTCTTGGACTTTCTGGAGCTAAAAACAAATCTGGAAAATCATTTTCACTTGGATACCAGCCATTCAAGTATTGTGATGCCAGACTTCTACCTCAGTTTTCATCTCCCTCAAAGACTTATTGCATAAGATTTAAAAACTTAAAACATCTTAACCTTTTTCCTATATTTATGTCTCTGTTATGTTCCTTAGCTGCCCCTCACTGGCTAACAGGGCTTAAAAACTCCAGCTGTCTTGTCTTACTCAAGATTTTATCAAAGATTAATTACCGTGGCTTGAAATGCATCCCCTTTCTTAATAAAAGAAAGGTTGTATTACTTTTTTTGTTTTGTTACCACCGGGAGAGTCAAGATATGAAAATGAAATATTTTAACAAAATAGACAGAAAGACAGTTTTGGAGAAGTTAGACAAACCACCTGACAGTGGCAGAGTGCAAACAGTGGTGAGAAAGGAGGTCAGATGTACATCAGTGAAATACACCTGTGAGAAAGTAGGTGTGGAGAAGAGTTCACTTAAGAAAAAACAGGGAAATGTAAAAAATCTGTAAAACACTGAAAACAGATTGTTGAATTCACATCCTTTCCCAGCCATCTTGTTGGAGAAAACAGGACAATATTTGTCTGCCTTTTAGTAAAGGAAATCGGGGCAGGTTAACAGGATTTCTGACTCTTTTTACAAAGATTAAAGTACAGGAAGAAAATTCCAAGATCTTGATGTTACATGTATTTAGCTAAGCACAGAATTTGGCTTAACATTTATCTTGCTAAGAGAATTTTTTTTTTTTTTTTTTTTTTTCTTCTAATGAAATCTTTACTCAAGTAAGATAATACCTGACTTAGAACCATAGGGTGAAATCCACTAACTAAACCAAGGATGGATAGAGAAGTACTGACATCTTCATTCCTGGGTAGGGACCTATGCTACAGAGCAATCAAAGGTTAGGTGCAATAAGGGCAGAGTTGAGCATCTCCACCCCTCATTCTCACTCTGTATCTACATTAGCAAGTAGAGCAGCTCAACAGGCATGGGTTTGCTGCATGACATGGTTGATATTGAGGACCCCCATGTCCACCTGCTGAGCATTTCAGAAGGGTTTAATTGCAAGTGGGTGTAGGCTGGCACCAGGTACTGAAAGCTGACTAGCACAGGAGTGCATTAGGTGTGCTCCTGCCATGCACTCCCAGCTTGCTTCCACCTGAGAGAACATCCAGCCTGTGTGCTCCCTGCCACTCTGCAATAGACTGGAGCACAGCAAGTGGGGCAGATGATCAAAGGAGTGACTTCAAAGGTATGACCATAATCTACAGAAAAGACACTGACTGTCCCCTCACCTGGGACCCATCAGGGTGGGCTGACAGCAGGTGAGCCTGACAGCCAGGCCCCATCCCTGGCAAGAGGTAGGTTGAGAAATGCCAACTCTTTTTGACCAGGCAAGCTCAGGCAGGAGCCAGGCAATGAGCTGTTCAGTCACGTCCACACTGAAGCATTTCTTACACAGATAGAGAGAAACAAAAGCTTAAGGGCCTGATGAGTTTGAGGCCATGACCAGCAGCAATTTCAGCACCCCTTTTAAAAAAAGTATTATTTTGCTGCCTAAGTGACATTTGAGAGACCTGCACAGCATTTAATAATTTGCCTGAAGCCACCACAGCCATTTGTGGCAGAACAGGGAAATACACCTTCATCCCCAGAGGCTCTGGCTAACACCATAACCGCACCAGTGTCCTTCCTTCCTCTTTTCCCCTTCCTCCTGGCTAGTCAGAATTAGTTTAAATTCATATAACAGGAACTTATTTTGATCACAGGAGATAGAGCCTTGAGTGGTATTGCAATAAGACAGCTCTTCCTGAAAGGGAGACACTTTGATCACAAAAAACAGTCCATGTGGCAATAACAAGCTGCACAGAGCCCACAGTGGTCTATCAAGTATGAAATGGTCATGACAGTATGAGAGATGCTTGTGGAGAGGCAAGGGGAAAGGAGGTGATGAGGTAACAAGAAAAGCTAAAAAAGATATATATGTATTCAAAAGAAAAGAAAACTTCTAGCTGGCATCCTATTTTGCTCAATGGCAAACAAGGCAACTGGCTGACAAGCCACACCCATGACTAAAGAAAGCAGGCCACCAATGTGCAACTTATAACTGTCGCTCCCTGTGACACTCTGAGATGCCAGAGTTTTGTTCCAAGCCAAAGCAGCAGGAAAATCTAAATATTCTTCATGTTGAAATGTGCTATGAGTAGTTGTTTCGATTAAGTCACAACATTTATTTTAGCACCCGAGGTTTTGGCTATGATAGAAAAAGCTACAATGGTAAGTATAGAATGCCCTGCATATGTAGTATATCAACATATAGAATATGAAAATTGAAATGATAGACCATTTTGGTAATTTCTTAAAAAAATATTGCAAAAATCAGTACATTCACACGATTATTTTTTTTTATTTAATTGAGCAAGCCCTTAAAGACTTCAACTCTGCTTTCTGTTCATTCCTTTTTACCGGCTGTACTTGCATGAATTGCATGAACAAGGATTTTAATCTCAAAACATAAAACTTGAATTTTCAAAACTCAGGCAAGTTACCTTGCCCAAAATCCTGCTCCTCCTGATGGACGAGCCTTGCCAATTAGTTTTAATGAAACTGTTGTGATAGTACCTATCACCTTTCACAAGCTTTGGATCAGGCCTTTGTTAAACAATCTTTAATTATGTATTTCATCACAGTAAAAACCCCAAGAAATTGAATTAATAAAAAATAATTAATAGATTCTTTTTTTCCTCAAGGCTTGGGCTAACTTTCGTAGTTCACTTTAGTAAAATATTTCATTTGTAATACTTTATCTACTCTGTGTAAAAAAAAAAATGTGAAAACCAATACTAATTAAATTAAAATTAATGGAATATTTCTCTCTGTATTTATAATAAGCTCTTCAACAATTCACATTTTCTAATTACAGTGCCAAAGGAATATGCTGTACGTTTTCACTGCACCAGATGTAACAATGTGTATTTGAATTGCTACCAAATATCCTGATATATACCTTTTCTTGAGGTATGTCTGCAAAATTGACACGAGATCCCATTGAATTATTCATCTCCTATTCTGTCCTTATCGTAATAAATCATGAGAAAAAAAGAAAAAAAAAGAAAAAAAAAAAAAAAAAAAAAAAACAACACCACAACAGTATCTTACAAAAATGATATGGAATAAAATGTGGTCCTGTTTTTTTTTCTGTCTCTCTAGGATTTTTTTACCAAGCTCATAGAGTCTGAGTTCCTACGGGAGGGGAAAAATGTCTAAGGTCTAGTCCCAAGTGGCTGGGTGAGTGCACAGGGAAGAGGACTAGTGTTGGTTTTATGGCCCTACCATTAAGATGTGAGTGAGCAGGTTAAGAGGAATAAAAACAAGAGATAAGAGGAACATCTGATCTCATGTGCACCTCATGAAAACTGAGAAGAGAATGGTGCTGACTATCATCTTATTGGCAGGTAAGAAGAAATTGCATTTCCAAATTTGGGGCAGAGTCAAAACATTGAGATTTCCTTTATAAAACAAATTGAAAAAGGTTTCTGGGAAAACAACAAAACAACTGTATTGAAACACTAAATATTGGAATGATTCTGCTACGTGATGTCAGTTCAGCAATACAAAGTGCTGTTATTCATTCTAATACTAAACAGAATATAGACATCATATCAGTACTAATGTAAAGGTTTTTAAAATTATGAATCAAATAAAAATCAGATAACACAAGAAAACTGAAATAACATATAGAAGTTGATATTGCCAGTAAGGTTCAAACTATTTAAAAAATAAATGAAATTCTGTAAAATATTTGTATTTTAACAGCAAATGAGCATTTTCTGATAATTTTCCAGTATTTTGAAGGAAGATGATAATGAAGACTGTAAGCAAATGATACACTTAGGTTGTGTGTTTGTCCTTTCCTTCTTCTTTCTTTTTGATGTCATCTTCATTTTTGGACAATAAAATGTGCAATTTAGTTTTAAAGATATTTTCCCTGTAAATCATCTTTATTTTAAAATAATATATAAAACTTAACAGTTGGCAGTTCCTACTGAAATGCATCACCACGTAACATGGTTTTTACTGTAAGAGTAAAGCAAGCTTTCTTGAGAAGTGTGGGAGAAAGCATTCGGAGGAAGACCAAGCCACAGCAAACAGCTTAAGCTGGCCCCTGTTCTGCTAATTGCTTCCTTACAGAGGGCTGCCAGCATCCCTCCTGAACCCCACTGCCAGTGGTGCTGTGCAAGCTGATATGGTTTTATCCAAGAGCCGTGACCTGCAGGGTCTTAATTCCGGTTGCCTTGCTGTGGCTTGAAAAGCAGAAGAGAAGGACACTGGGTGGGAAGTTGCTTACAATGATTCTCCTACATTTTATGAGATTAAATGAGGGGATTTCCCATCAAGGTGAAGGAGAAAGCACACCTGTAAAGGCTGAACATCAGCAATAATTGGCATAGCCTCCTTCCTGCTCTGAAACCTGCTGGAACGTTTTTCACTTTTTTCAAGCTCTCTTTTGTGTTAAGCTGAAAACCAATATACATTTTTAAAGCTGCAAAGCCGTATTTTCCCACCTGCTCACGTCTTAACATGACTGGACTATTTTTGTTTTAGAAAAACTGACAAATTGCTTTTATTCTTGTGCACATCTTTACCTCCCAGCCTTGCTCTATGATTTATTTTCCCTCACTCTGTCTTTCTCTCCCATATGCCATTGTGTTGAAGCTCTTTAGAAACTGCCACACCCTCCGTACTTCACCACTGGGACAGCCTGGGCTTTTTTCATGTTTGGATCACTCGCTTGGATGTCACTCTGCTGATAGAACCCCAGAGTGCAGAAGGGAGATAAAACCCATTTCTCCTATATGAAGTAACGGTTGGGCAAGAGTTGACCAAAATATGTTCTGAAAGGGCCTGATCTAATATCCCGTGCAATCAATGAAAGGCCTTCAACTGACTTCAGCAGGTCTCAGATAAGGACCCACATTAATATTACCATTATAATTTGTAACGTAGGCTCTGAGCATTGCTGTATGGTATGTTCTGTAAGACTAAGAAACAAATACGGATGGTGTGTTTCTCTCTGCTCTTTTAAAAGAAAATTAATTTCATGCAAATTTTTGCTTGCTTTGTTTTCTTTGCTGCTTTTACATATCAGATGTTCCCTTGTTAGAGGTCCTTCGTGTGTTTTGAGACTTTCAAGCCTCAATGGAAAGATAAGAATATTTAAAATCACCAAGGAAGTTTTTCTCACAAAAAGTTTAGGCATTTGTGTGGATTACATTTTAAAGAGAAAAGACTTCAGAATAATTCCGACTAAGGAAGTAGTCCCACCTTAGTTAATCGGGTCTCACTTGTATGGGTGACATTGATATCATTATCCTTGATGTTGTGTTGTGTTCCAGGAAGAAACAGACCTAAATATCTGATATAAAAACCCAAGCTGAACTTTCTCAGGCCAAGGATGTTGAAGGCTTAAAAAAAGGCATAAATACCTCTCCCCTTTTACAAAATTGCCTAGACACAATGTAACAAAACTCTGTAGAGATCAGAAAAATTAGTAGGGCTGTCTCTGCCCCTGTTGACATCCGCTGTGTGGAAAGAAGGAAGTGGAGCAGGAGAAACCGTTCTAAAAGAAACAGAGCTTTCAGAGAGTTTTTGCTTCAGTAACTTTCCATTTGATTTATATCATGATTGTTTCAGTGACTCTCATGAACTTTAATGGATTAAGTTTTGCAATGTTCTCTAAGAAACAGAAATGTTATTACCCCTTGTAACAGTCCTTAAGCTGGACCTGCTGAAGCTAGATGATACACTTTGGGTCATGCCACAGATCAATGGCAGCATGCAGTCCTCTTAGGCTCTTCGTGTGACAAGTGAGCTCAGCAACTCCAAGATCACACTTTGAGTACCTGAGAAGGATGTACCTGTGTGATTTGCTGCCGCCAGTTGCTCTTGAAGTCATCACATCTAGGACTGAGCTTTATGTGTTATGTTCTGGTCTTTGTCCTACTCTCATTTAGATGATTAGAAAAGTCCTTTTGACTCTGCTATAAACAGAAGCAGGCCTACCTCATCATGCGAGGAGCCTATTCAAGATCTAAAAACTAAATTCAGGGCTGCATCTGAGTCTGAATTCTATCAAAACTGACCTATATACTTAGCGGTATACATACATGCACATCTTTTTCTATCAGTATCTAACAACCTGTTTCTCATACCACTTTACTCTTTTACCTCCTCACCATGATTTGTTACATATCCTCACCCACCACCTCTGCCACTCTAAAGTTTAAAAACTTTAAAACCTTTAAAAATTGTAGTTTATGCCCAAACCTCAATACAGGAATGAAGCAACTAATCAATAAACACTTAAGTCAGCCACTTTTTATCTCTAAGAAGCATCTAGCAACTTCTACAAGAAGTTTGGCTTACAAGTTTTACTAACTCACTATGTTGAGAAGTGTATGTATGTAACTAGGGAGTTTAAATGAATGCAAATAGTATTATTTATATATCACCAGTGAGGTTTGTATGTATCAAAAGTGATACAGTTTTAAAATAACATTTTCAGTTCAACCGATGCAGTAAAATTCATTCAAATGTGTGATTCATATAAATTTTATCCCAAATGGGTAGTTAAAGCTAAATTAGTATGAGTCGGGCTGAACATAAAGCATATAATTTATACCATGTTTTGCACCATTTTCACTAACTTGCTTTTCAATGTGATTTCAAGCCAAACAACTTTAACTTTGGTAAAGACAAAAACCTAAATCCAGCCTTAGTATTCTGAAGAACTGAAGTGCTGATGAAGTTAAAAAATAGCCAGAACAAGGAATTCCCACCAAAAATTAACACAAAGACCTTAACACAAGGTCCTTTAACACAAGGACAGTTAAAGGTAGGGGAGAGATCCCTCAGTTTGCAATAGGGTAGGAAGGGGAGGACATTGATTTGCCAATCACAGCTTTCCTAATCAAGGAGGCAAAAAACAAAACAAAACAAAACAAAACTACAAACCCAGAAACAAACAAACATGAAAAGGATGAAAGCCTTGAAAGCCTCAAGAAACTTAGCTGTAACTTTATGTCCAAATAAAGCTTTATGAGATGGTACTACTGCCAAAGGGAGGCTGCAAAGTATTTGCCAGGATGTAACTCTTATGAGAATAATTAAATTTGAGACAGCCTGATAATTGTTATTTCTGAAAAGGATGGATGGATGGCTTTCCAGTCATATACCACTGGCACGCTAAAGAACACTACTGAGATGACCCTTAAGAAATAAGAAGTCAGACATTTAACAGAGTATTTGAGACAGACATCATGAAAGTATTTCCAACTAATGAAAGGACTCAGAAAAGCATAGCTAGCATACACAATCAAAGCAGTAGGCAGTAGTTAAAGACCGACCTTGATCACAGATGTGCTAGAAATGCAAAATGTAGGAAATGCCAGAGGAAAGGTCATTTTTCAGTCATGTGCTGAACAAAAGGCACCCAGGAAGAGCATGCAGAGCCATTCTTCTCAGGCTCTATTACTTGTGTTGGTAAGTCTGATGAACCCATGAAAGTGGATTTCCTAAGTATATGAACTTTAAAACTGGCCTGATGTTTCTATTGTCAGAGCTGATATACAATGATCTTCATTACCAGTCTAAACTAAAATAAACCGGTGTTTCCCTCAGTAGCTCAACAGGACAACTGAACTTCAAAGCACGGTTGACAGAGAAAACAACACACGGTGGCTATTTTTTGAGGAAGGCCAGGAAGGGTACAGGTTAGCAATCTCTTAAGCTGTAGTGTCATACCAGTGCAGCCGACACATAAGTTCAAAGGGAGCATCTGAAGAATGTGAGTCTCTTGAAATGTGAGGCAAGGAGGATGAAAAGCTGGAGGGGCAATTCTCTTACAGCAGTGATGCAGGGCATCAAATCTCTTTTCTCAACAAGGTCTGAAAGATCTAGCCAAGAGATCCAAGTGCCACATTAATGGATGCTGCATGATGAAACACAGCATACATCTAGACTGAAAACAAACGGACAAAATCCTGGTATGACAGCAATGTGTTCAAGGAACCCCCGTCCCATAGCCATCAGACAGGCAGATATGCTTCCCAAGATAGGGTATTTCACACAGACTTGGGCAGAGCTTCATTCTTGCAAACAGTTCTTATTTACAAGTAGTGCTTATTTTCAAATTTCTCCATTTGGGCAATGCTTTGAAATTTGTCTTTTGGTACTGGCAATATTTCCTTCAAACACAAGAGGTAAATTGAGGAAAACCTGAGCCTTTCGTACTTCTGTACTCACTACATGTGCTTCATCAAAATGAGGTCAAGAAGGTCTGAGTATTTCCTTAAGGTTCATAAGTGCACAAGCATTTCCCTGAATCAGGGCCTACATCACCATTACTAATTCGGAAAGTGCAGGAGATATCTGCAAGTGGAGATCATCTTCCTGATGCAAAGGGAAGTAGCTGGTGTGTTTCATGTTGTTCTCCTGTGAAATGAGACCAGTGGAAGACACATTCTACAAATGAATCTTCTGTGAGTTTCACTGTTGCCTACGGTAACGCTGGGGTCATTCTCCACAGTCAGCTCAGCTGTTACCAGATAGGAGAGGAATACAGAATGACAGGGCCTTCCCAACACCCAGTAAAAAAAATAATATTGTGTAGTGTAGCAAGTTGCCAGAAAATTTTTGTTTGTAAAACAAAGAATATTCTTGGTATCACTACTTTTCACGTAAAACAGTCCTCCTTTCTTCTCTTATATGAAACCATGAGAAACTTGTATGACTCACTCCTTACACAAAATTTCTGCTAATAGAGTATTGGGGTAAACCACTCCAAAGCCAGACATGACCTTGTCTTACAGAAAGTTGTGCTAACAATGGATATCCCAGCCTGTCATCCAGCAACAGAAAAAATAATCTCAATGTATTTATCCTGTGGAAGAAAACGCAGACACCACAGGGGCAGGGAAATCTACAGGACATTGCTCTTTGTGAAAGTTAAAACTAACAAAACTACATTTGCTTGTCCAGAACCTTACAGAGTAGTGTAAATAGTCACAAAATACCCCCGCCTTTTCAAAAAGTCATGAATCACTAGCTACAAGTAAAAAAAAAAAAAAAAAAAAAAAAAAGCATATTCTTCTGTAGGTTTAGGGTAATCCCTAAAACCTGAAGAGGAAACTGAAAATAGGAGACAGGATGGCCCTGAGGCTTTTAGAAAGTGCTGAAAAAACCCACTATTTCTAGAGTAGCCTACAGCATGAAAAAAGACAGGGAATCTCTGAATTCTGACACTTCAGTAAGGCAGTAAAAAAATTAAAAAAATAATAAAAAAAAAAGAATTTCTGATAATACCGGCTTTGTCTGAGGAAGACCAGAAGAGTGGATATCAATCTTTGTGCACCAGAGGGAAAGAAATAGCCAGCTGGGCTAGAATATTAGCCAAAATACTTATGAACTCTGTGGCTGCCAAGTACAACTAAAATGACACTGGGAAGGTTAAGAGTATGTTTTCTTACTGGGGAATTCCAGAGGAACTATTATAAGAAAAAAAATGGACCATGGTTTACAGGGCAAGGTTTCAAAGCCTTTTTGGCAAGATATAATTTCTACCACATTATCACCAGCCCTCAATATCCTCAAGCAAAGGCAGAGACTGGAAGAAAGGTGCAGACAAGATGATCCTTCCTTGGCACAGTTACATAGAGATCAGCTTCTGTTATGCCAACTAAATAAAACAGACTTTGCAAAGAAGCACTTGCCATCTCAGTGACCGATGCTAGAAGAAGCTCTGTCTATCTATCTACCTATTTACAGAAGATGGAGAGTATACAGACTACATTATGACAATGTCCCGCTGTCTCTGAAACATTTAGATTTAGATGGGAATTTAGGTGAGGAGCAAAGGTGAACACTGCCTGTGAAATCACAGGAAAAATTATCTCAGCAAAATTGCATGAGTACTTTTCTATAATGATGTCGAACTATTATCGAGAGTATGTAAGCCAGTGCATTTAAACAGAAACAGAAACATGGCCTCTATTGCTTGTGAGGCAGACAGGTATCTGAGGTGAAAAAATCACAAGATTTGCCACAGAAACATCCTCTGGTAGTGTGCAGATAGGTTTAATACATATATACTTCAGTTGGATGTATTTATCCCCTGCAGTTGCATAGTCAAAGGAACTTGTGCTGTTTGAACTGGTATGGGTTTTATGCCTCTGTTTAAAGCACCTTGAAGAAGCAGCTCCTGAAAAAAATGAACTCAAATGTTCATTTGGCTAAGTGTGAAAACTAGCAATGGACCATTTAGACATTGTCATTGACTACTTCAACATTTATATCAAAAACGATAAAAATGTTTCCCAGTTCTGCCCAAACTCCTCCAGAATTACATTTCTTCTAACCCGGAGTAAATGTCTTCAGCTTCATTCTTGACCTCTAGAAGGCACTGGCACCTCAGAGGAGAGAATTTGTACGTGTGTGTGAATGCGTGTGTTTATGAGTGTGTTAGCTTCCTACATTGAGATTTAGGGCATGTGAGGTTAATTTTAATGCCCCTTCCTGTGTAATCAAATAGCTCCTACATGTCTGTCAAGCAATCAATTTGTCACTGCTCCATAATGGCACTTATCTGGTATGGTGCCACTATTGACTTCTAATACCTCACCTGAAGAGCTGAGTCCTGCTCTCCAGTTACATTCGGGCAGAGAGTGGGGGTATAAGCAAATACTGGCCTCCTCATCAAATTAAAGGAACATCTGACAAGTGATAGATCAGTAAGGATGGATGCTTTACTTATTCATATGCACCCCCCGGCAATTTAGCTGGTTCCCTAATTGTCTTGTTTAAGAAAAGTGAGTTGCCTCTACTTGCCTTGTATTTCTACCCACAAAGCACTAAGGATCCACCTTGTTTTATCGTTCTCAGAGCTACTAAAGGTACTTTTACCTACTTTCTTTTTCCTTTTCTTTTGCACAGCAATCACACTCGGTGCAAGACTATCTCTCTGTTAGTGACCAGTTTAAAGAATCAGATACTCACAAAGATGGAATTGTTCTATAATTTTGCTTGTGTAAAGTAGGTATATTTTTAAAAATCACTCACCAAAGGAGCTATGGTTATACCTTGATTTCTACTTGAGGAAAGGGAATATCCCTGAAAATTGCAATTTACCTAAAACTGGAATAGAAGATTTTAATGAAAGTTCTGTGTGAAAGCATAAAGAGAAGCAAGGCACTAAGACATCGTATATGATTGCAAGTGAACAAAAAATGAACTGAGCATAATATAATTATTATACTCATGCTTTATTCTTAATGAACCAAGAAGTAAATATTTAATTACAGACTTAAGACTAATAGGTGACTAAGTAAAGGAATTTTTTGCAATAATAATGTTGCATGACAAGTCCTCAGCCAGCTTTCACAGGAAGGAAAGGAATATCCAACTTTGACCTAAAAGTACAGACTAGAAAAGCTGTCTTTAGCTGCATCTGATTCTAATCTAGCAATAGTATCCCTATCAAACTGAAGTCCAAACAATTGTCCTCACAGGAAGTTCACCTCTGACAAGAGGATAAGTGCTCATGATGCTTAGTTTCTGTAGCATCTTCAAAAATAACTGAGGAATCAGAACCCTGCTGCTGACCTGGTGGTACCACAGGCAGATGATGGGCCAGCTCCCTTTTCACAGGTCTTTGTGTTTTACAGTGCTGACAACACTAGAGCTTGTTTTCATCAGTGTACTATCCAGATATGACTCAGAAGACATATGGAGAATAGATATGTGAAGAGTCAATATTTAAAGTCACTTTTCTGTTCATAACCACATTGAAACAAAAAAATAACCCCAAACAAAAACAAAAACAACCCAAACAAATAAAAACAACAACCACCATAAACCAAAAATGTGCTAAACTGACAAAAGCTGTCACTAATAGTTGTCTAAATCATTAGTTGGTCATCTCCCGCCCTCTAACTTCAGTAAGGATAGGAATGGGGAAAGGTATTTGATGTGTAACTACGAAAAACGTCCCTTTAAGGAAAACTCTTCGATTAACAAACCCGAACACTGAACATTTCCTATTTTATGAAATGAAAAACTGTAAATTTAAGGCAGCTGAACACATGAACAAATACACTGGTTACTATTCAAAAGAAGGAAAAAAAAGAAGTAAGTTTTCGATTTTACACCTGCAAAATAAGAAGTGCTTATAAACAGAATAGACTCTTGTGAAGTCCACCTTTGAAGCTACATACAGAATACGGCCATTTGCTGGGCGGTCTGTAATCCATACTAGAAAGCAACGGTAGATGGCCTACTTTTCACAGAAAGTGAGAGCTAGAGAAAACCACATTGTGCCATAGGGAGGGGAAGCACAGGCATAGCCTTCATTATTAATTGGCACACACAGAAAGAGCAAGCAGAAACAAGACTGGTAAAAGAAAGGAGGGAATTCTCCCCGGAAACATATGGGTAGCACAAACCAGAAGTAATAAAACATTAAAGAATAAGGATACAACCACCAGAGTGTCCAGAAAGTGCAATCATTAGTAATGAACATAATGAGAGCACTGGAAGTGTGAATGCAAAAGTTTATGGCTTCTTTTACACGTGTAAGAGTGTGCACTGCAAAAGACCAGAGTACCTAAATAAGGAGTGTATGAAAGAGTCTTCCAAGTATCATTTTCTATATAACTCACCAGACGTCACTAAAGGCAGAAGTAAAGGAAAGCACAGAAAATTCCACTTTGACACCTGTCTTTTAAAGCTGTTTTCATTTTCACAATTTATCTTTGTAGCTCCTGTACAGTAGAGCTCTTAAAGCCGAGCACTGTCAGCGAGTCTCTCTGGCTACAGACCTGATTTTCTGCTCACTTATGTCACTGTTTCACTGGACCAACTCCATTTTAGAATTAGGCAACAAGGCTAATTTTCAGGCTAATCTTGCCAGTTCAACCCAATACAGGCTCAAATCCCTAAGGAAAACTTAAGTACCCAGCCACAGCTGAGTGCCCTCTGCTCAGGAAGCTTAGCATAATCCTTTTCAATACTTTTAACTATCCTTTTCCTATCTGGTTGAGCTCTCAAACCACAAGTTTCTGAATGTTATCAATTGACATTTACAAGGTACTTCAGGGAATATTTTTATAGGTTGCCAAAGCATTTCTAGCCCTGGAAAACCAGGGCAAGCAAATGAATGGAGATGCAACGTTACACACAATTTGAAGAGTTAAAAAAAGAAGAGCTAAAAAACTTCTGGTGAACATGTTTTCAAACAGGATGTCCAAAGTTTGTTGGGCACAAATACTCAGTAATAACATAGTGATTGATTCAGAGTTGTCTAAACGATAGCAACCACCTATTTATCCACTAAGTCTTGCTTCCAGTTAGGATTCAACAAACTTCTTTCAAAACTGATGGTGTGATGTAGGAGTAGTTTAATTGAATTAAATGGCAGCACTTTTGGGCACAAGGAAGAGAGGAAGGAGCACAGCCTTATTTGTGTACACAGTGCATATAATTTGACTAGCTCTTGAACAGCAGTGGGTAGAGCAAGTGTTGCAAGGTATAAAAATGGAGGTGATTAATTCTCTCTTGGCCTGAAAAAAATTACTTTTCTTGCCAATCTTTTTGGCACCTCCTACTGACTAATGCAGAAAGGAGTAGCATAGGGCCTAAGGATGTAAAACAAACATAGTGAGAAATGTCAAGCTTTACCATCTAGCCCACATTAGGCTACCACGGCGATAGGGTAAGTGTGAAGGAAAGTGAAAAAAGAAGGGACGTATTGATTCCATCTCACAATATTCAGTTAGTCCAACACTGGGAGGAGGTTTGGGAGCTGGAAGGCTGTATAAAATGTTGAATTTTAAGAAGATGATAATGGATTACATGGGAAATAGGGGTTTGTGTGTGAAGTGTTAAGTGTCCATGACAAATCTACAAAATGGGATTAGTAACAGGTTAACCTATAAAAAGAAACATGTAAGAAAAAACTGCAACCAGTGAGTTAGGACCAAAGGAAGAGACACATTCTCCTTTGCAGGAGTTCCAGTACAAGGAGAAATTAATGAATTTTACAGACATTTGGATTAACAGGATGAGAGTCTACCCACCCTTTTATTTAAACTGCTGTAAATCAAATGTATTTCCTTCCAATGTACCAAGTCAATAGAACTGGAGGGGAGAAAGACTGCTGCAAGGGGGAACCAGGCCTCCTCAGTGGTGTGACTGGGAAAAAAAAAAGGTAAATGTAAGCAGTTGGTGTCTATGGGATGTTGATATGTACTGCATTGCACAGGTAAGTGGCTAAACTCATTTACACGTGTTCGCTTTCAACTGCAGTAATATGGTTTATAGGTTAAGCTCTGCTTTCAGATACAGATGGGTATATCTACAGTAGCTCAGGAAACATCACTGGAGTCACTTTGCATTTACAAGAGTGAAAATGGAAGAGAAGCAGCAGCCTGAATTCTCTGCTACACTGGTGCAAAGGTGCACCTCTCAGAGGACACTTTTAAAAGCAACTACAGAACAAAAGTCTCTCTGCTTGCCAGCCAGGCATACATTATAGTCACCACACCCTTCTAGGTAAACATGTACATAGAGCAAATCACTTCTTTTGTGAATGGGGTTTACTTTGTCATTTTGAAAGGCATATTGCTATTTCTTGACATATTAGTATGCTTAAATGAATCACTTAAGAAAATAAACTTATTTGCCTATGTTTACATTTATTTGTCCTCTCCTCTGTTATTAATCAAATTTGTCTAATATTTTTATCACATTGTCTTGTAAATAAATAAATAAACACCACGCGCCTTGAAATACTAGTTGAGAACAAAAATAAAGGCAAGAAATCATGTAGGCTCACATGTGATGAGAGTAGGTGGAAAGGATGTAGTGCTCCAGGTATGCTGATGACATACGATGTCAGTAGCCCACTATATTGCTAATTTTCTGTTTTTCATTCAAAATGTCAGTGCCCTGCTACAGGTTAAAAAGATGGAGCTGCAAATGCAACAAATGCTTCTTATTGCTAGTACCATATTTTAAAAAAAAAAAGAAAAAGAAATTGTTCTGTGTGATGAAGTGGATTTTTATGTGGAAAGGGGATAGTCTTCACGGGGATCGCTGCACTTAGAACATCACTGAGCTCACCGCACTTGGGCGGCCGACTCGACGTGCAGTTCTGCTGGCGTCCAAGGAACTGGGGCCATTTGCCCCAAGCCTCATTTTGCATCTACTATACCATGCTGTTTTAGAACAAATGAAATAACAGCTTTTGTACAACATATGTTCAGTTCCTATAGTAAGCTATTTTTGCAGTTGGAAGGCCTCAGGCATTGCTCTCCTTCCAAGCCATACACAAACAAAGAGGGTTTACCACAAAAAAAGAGCCTCTGCTGAAGAGTGTAAGGTTACCTTTGCTCCCTCACTCAAGATCTTAATTTCATCAAGTTATGTCCCTTCCTTTTATTCTATATTATACAGGTATAACCTCAAGTTTTCTCCCAGCAGCAGAATGACAGAATCACAGCAGCACAGGTCCCTCTTGATTTTCCCTTATCTTTTAAACCAACGGGATCATCCAAGACTTTGCCATCAGGAAGATCTAGATGTTACATGAGAAAGGAAATAGGTCTCTTATTCTGTTAGTAATCCCTTTCATATAAAATTTCAACTGAATGTCTAACCTTACAACAATTCTTATTTCTACCTGGCCTGGGCTTAGGACAGCTATAAAAATAAACAAGCAAACAAACAAAAATGCCCTAAACTGCCAAGTCTGAATTGTAGCTGTCTTTGTCCAGTTCTATACCAGAACACACTGGATTTTTAGGGTAGATGCTCTGGTGTAATCACAGGGTGCCAGTGGTCTAGTGGGATCTACAACTGCATGTGCTGAAACAAGATGTGCCCACATGAAGAGCTAAGCCAAGCCATCTCCACAACTGGAGTAGGAGCCAGCAGAGCACCTCCTTCTTTCTCTAAGCACATGGATGCATAGCCTAGGGGGGAATTCCATTTCCAGCTGCTGAAAGAGTTCCCTTCACTACCCTTTCTCTGGCTTTTCAGCCTAGCTGCAAGAAAACATGGTTTTTATGGTCTGGAGCTGCATCTCCTGCTGGCCCACAGTTTGCCATCTGTTTTGGCCCCATCCAGGTCCACACAATGTCCATTTTCAGTAGGGCTGATGGTTGCCACTCACACCTACGAGTCTGCTGCTCTTGGAGTCCTGATGCACATGCAAATCATCCAGCTACCTTTGAGGTGTGTTCCCCTCAGGAAGCCAGCAGTGCAGCCACCAGACGGGCCCTCAAACACTGCTCGGTTTTCTGGAACGAAAATGTCAGTGCACATGGCTGGACATAATTTATACCCACGAGTAGGGGAATCTGGCTAAATATGTGGCTTTAAGTGACTTGGTATGTGATACAAGTGGCATTAAACCCCAGTCTCCTGCCTCCCTTCCCAGAGTTTTTAGTCAACCTTCTTATTTTCTATTATGAAGAACTTACGTTAGGAAGTCTACGTTAAAGGAAAACATACATTTTTATTTTGCTTCAAATGTATTAACAATATAAATTGAAAATATTTCTGGCCAAAATATCAAAAAAATCTGATTTTCAATGATAAAAGTACCACAGCTGCATTTGAAACTTTACAGCAACTACAGTCTAAAAGTGAAACTAAAAAAGTGAAAGTTGCTTATTGTTTTTCATTGCACAAGCTGAAGAGAAATGCAAAAAAATAAACAAAATAAAGCACATATAAACATGCATTTATAAAAATGCTTCTCGCACTCTAAGACACGTTTGGACTGTAGGATGGCTGTTTATAACTCTTGTGATAGAAAAAAGCCATGAGTGTGTGATGATGTAAGCAGTGAGACACTGATTTCACAGTGTTCCTTGCAGATTCTGTGACAAACTCAGAAGAAGTAGGAACAGCACATCAGTAGAGATTGCTGCTGGGATTCTCTAAAGTCTGAAAAGAATTTATGCAACTGCCTCCCATCCTTTTAGAAAATCCCTGCGTTTGGGCTTACTGTTCTTATTCTCCCAGCTAAATTTCCTTTACAATTCCTTTTCTGTTTGGCTACGCCTAGTTAGCTAACTTTGGCAATTCTCAGCCCGAGTCACGCCAGCTAAACAGCAGATCGCAACAGGAAAACATTAAGGATGATGACAACATGTCTTGGGTTTGATGTTTAACTAGGATTCTTGAAACTTTCTTCATACGCTTTTAACTCCTTTTTGAGGTTTGTGTTTGTAGTGGAGGTGCAGGAAATCAAGTAATTCAATGTGTATTTTCCATTTATATAATTACTTCTATTAAATTACTTATATAATTTGTGTAAGTAAAAGACTAGCAGAACATGTAGTTACGCTGTTTACAATTACTCTGTCAGTTGATGCAATTACTATAAATAGGCTCAGAGACATCACTAATTAATGAAGTTGGAAGAGCAATATAAGAAGAAGTCTGCTACTGCACATTTATGGCATATGATCTCTTTAGTTCAAATGTAGAAGGGAAATTTCTGTTTCTTTAGGGCTTTGGCAAGGATATATTACAAAGAACCCTCACACCCCAAACTGCCTCAGGCTACAGATATCCAGGAAAGAACACAAAATAGTGGAGTCATGGTTCATTTTTAGATAAATTTCAACCATTAAGAGTGAAGCAACACCAGTGGAGTGCATGCACACTCCTTACTGATTTTAGTTGGGTTTATATATGCAAAGTTGGGGAAGATTGATCTTTAAACCTGGAGCAGAGATATCACTTCCCTCTTTATTTTGAACACAGTAAAAATATGTTTTATTTGCAATTTTAAGTATTTTTATAAACCAATTTGCTTTTTTGTCAATATGGGAAGAAAAAAAGGTATTTATTCAAAGTCACTGGAGAAGAAATGTAGTCTTACAGAAAACTCTGAGAAGAAAATTGTGCATATTAACAGTTCTCTTGAGAGCAATAATAGACATTCTTTGCATTTATTCAGGAAATTTAAATCCAAATGGGGAAGATGTTGGATTTGTCTCAGTTAACACTGATACATTTGCAAAAATCAACAAGGGAAAATGTTTCCTGCAGAAGCAGGAAGAGATAACCTTGCATAGTTCTGTTTGTACCTCTGTAGGAAACTATAGGCAACATGAGCACACTGTTTCAGTGAAAAATACATTTTCAGCCACAGAGCAAGTAGTGCTTACCCTCTAGAGAAGATCCAGTGAATCCTGTCATAGCCTTACAGCTGCATTGAATACAGGCCCAGCTTCAGGCCTCCCAGGTAAGAAATACTCCCTGGCAAAGCAGCACTCCGAAGTGTCCCTGACTTTTAAATTACTTTCTCTAAAGTCTTCAGGATTAAATTCTGACAGAGCTGTGTAAGTATCATTCCTGTTAGCGGTAATGAAAGCAACATTACACACACACACAAATTATATTCTTGTGGATTATTATGAGTTTTGATTCTGCAACAGTAGCATCCACAACAGCATCTAGCTACCATGTGAACAAAAATCTAATGGATTTCAGTAGCCTTGTTGTCTGCTTTATATAAAGTTCATGGGGAGCAGAACAGAGTCTTTAGTTTTCCAGTTCTCCCACTGCCTTTAGCCTTAAAGCACACCCTTCCTAGCAGAGAAATCCTTTGCAAAGATGTGAAGATATCACTGTACAAAGCACCTCCATCCTGCCACTAACGCTGGTGCCACGGTGCAGCAGACCCGTTTTACAGGTAGGCAAATGGAGGCCGGGAGGGCCAGCAGGTCTTGTGGAGACCTGAATAGGGCAAAGCAGCAACGTCCTGCATCCTCCGGCTAATTTGGGAGAAGGTGAGATGCCACTAAGTGATGCATCCGTAGAGCTCGGGGAGACAGCCTCGGCCGCCGTTCCATACCCGCGCTGCCTTCATCAGTGAATCCCGTAACACGGGAGTCTGCGGGGCAGAAGACACCTGACGGGGCCGGGTCATCGCCCGGGCCGAGATGTGCACCACACTCGGTTCTCGTCCCCGCGGGACGCTCCGCTTCGGGAGGGCAGCGGGACCTCGGTCTGCCCCGGCCCTTGGGGAGAGGCGCCGCGGTCGCGGTCGCGGCCCCGCCCCGGACTGTCCCGCCCCGTCGGCGGCTCATTGATGAGCCGCGGGCCTTTGAGGAAAGGGCAAGTGCGCCGACACCGCTGCAAAGCCCCGATTTTTCAAGCAGCAGCGCAGCCTGGGAACTTTGCATGTTTCGCCATTTTTCACATCCTGACTCATTTCTGTATCAAAAAACGTGTTCTCTGGAGCTCATCGGACACCCGCCGCCTCTCCCAGGGCGCTGACGGCGGCGGTGGGAGGCACCATCCACCGCCTGGCAGCAGCTAGGGGAACTATAGCGAAAATCCCCCGCCGCGCGGCACCCACAGTCAGACACCGGGCAGCTCCCGTCACCGAC
>JAAGNO010008360.1:95615-106158 GCA_033439905.1 Ceryle rudis | reverse complement strand
CGATTCTGTGAAATATATACCAACCTCCATACTCAAATGAGAGTAAAACTTTCAAAGTGAATAAGAGGAATTATTAAATATGCCCTTTGGTCTACAAGTCGTGAAAACAACACTAATTGCAAAACTTGCATATAACTCCTCCCTGGATTTCTATTTCCAGTCCACCTCAGCATGATACACATAGGGTTGTCCTTTTCCTTCCACCACTTCATCTTTGCAAATGATACTCTTGTCTTGTAGAATAGTGCATACTACAGGCATATTAAAATATATTGAGGACATGACATTACACAATTGTTGGTTGCCTTGATCTGGCTTGTTTCTTCCTCCAGATTTACTGGCCTCCAAAGAATGAATTAATTTAATTTTATTTAAGAGCAGAAAAGACTTACAATTTTGCTTTTTAAGCCAAGTCTTGTGATAGCAAGGAAAAGAGAATGCATTTTTTGATTGTTTCATTAATTTTGAGGCTTCATGAGGAGTTAGAATAATATAATGATTTTTGCTGGAAGGGATCCTCAAAGGTCAGCTAGGCCAAACCCCCTGCATTGAGAAGGGCCATTTTAAATATATCAGGGTGCTCAGAGCCCTATCCAACCTGACTTTCAATGTTTCCAGGCATGGGGCATCTACCACTTTAGTGGGCAACAACATGTTCCAGTGTTTCACCACCCATATAGTAAAAAAGAAATAAAAATATCTAGTCTAAATCTCCACTTTTTTAGTTTAAAATCATTACCCTTTGTCCTGTTGCAATAGGCTCTGAGGGAAAGATTGTCCCCAACATTCTTATAAGTCCCCTCAGTTACTGAAAGTCTACAATAAGCAGAGCTTTCTGTTCTCCAGGGTGAACAATCTCAACTCTCTCACCCTTTCCTCATAGCCTTCTCCAACAAGTTCTCCGTCTTTTCCAGGTCCCTCTGGATGGCATCCCATCCCTCTGGTATGTCAGCTGCATCATTCAGCTTGGTGTCATTTACAAACTTGATGAGGGTGCACCCAATGCCCCTGTCTATGTCATTGATGAAGATGTTACACAGCACTGGTCCTGGTATAGATCTCTGAGGGATACCACTGGCAACCAGTATCCTTTTTGATATTAGGACATTGACCTCTGATCTCTGAATGCAACAATCCAAACAATTCCTTGTCCACTGAACAGTCCACCCATGAAATCTGTATCTCTCCAATTTAGAGAGAAAGATGTTGGGGGGGACCCAGGCTTTTCAGATGTTCAGGAAGACAACATCCATAGCTCTTCCCTTGTCCACTGCTGTTGTCACTTCATCATAGAAGACCACTAGGCTGGTGAAGCAGGACTTTCCCTTAGTGAAGCCATGTGGGCTGTTTCAAATCAGCTCCCTGTCCTACATGTGTCTTAGTTTATCTTCTAGGAGGATCCGTTCCTTGATCTTCCCAGGCACAAAGGTGAGGTTGATAGGTTAGTAGTTCCCAGGGTCCTCCTTTCTTTCCTTTTTAAAAATGTGTGCAATATTTCCCTTTTTCCAGTCACCACGGACTTCACCTGACTGCCATGATTTTTTGCATATCATGGAGAGTGGCTTGACAACTGCATCATCCAATTCCCTCAGTTGTCTGGGAAGTATCTCATCAGGTCCATAGACTTATGTATGTTCAGGTTCCTCAGGTGTTCACAAACCTTATCTCTTGCAGTTGAAAGGACTTTGCCCTCTGTGTCCCTTTCTTGTAGTCTATCAGCTCAGGAGGTGTAAGGAGAGATGCTGCCTGAGAAGACTGAGGCAAAAATGTTGCTTAATTCCTCAGCCTTAGCATTGAACACATCCCAATTTCAAAATATGCTGCAATCAAAACTCTGTCCTCATGTTAACAGAGTTATTGTGCTTTTTATGAAGTTGCAATGTGCCTTAGAAAGATGTAGCACTGTTCTGTGAGCTCTTTCACCTCACTTAGGGGTCAAAAAAGAACATTTCTTAATGAATTAGTCATCCAAAGCTTCCTTTAAAATCTGGAAGGAAAACCAGCCATCTCTAGAGATAGACTTATCTCATCATAAAATAGGTATGTAGGATAAGTGATAGGAATTCTTCCCTTAGAACTGCCCATATTTCTCTGTTGACAATGAGGAGAAATAAGTAGATTGAAATACAGTGTTCAAACTGGAATTATTCATATTTAGATATATATAGTTAGATAAGGTGAATACTGCCATTTGTTACTCTTTTCCTCTTGTGGTAGGGCTTCCCATAGGCTTTGCTGCGCCTGGGTGTATACCGAAGCACAAGAATTCCTGGAGCAGCAAACCAGTCCTGTATGTGCTGTCCACTTTGCTTATGCTTTACACTTGGAAAGTTAGGCAGACTGTTGTCAGCCTCAAGTGGAGGAGAGTGTCTGAGCAGTAGCTCCTGTTGGGATGGAAAAGTCTCCTGAAGACTTGGTATTCATTCTCAGACCTTTTCTGGGAGCAAGCCTAGCTCTCCAAAGCTTTTGAGTTGCTTTTCCTTCTTTATTGTATTTATTTAATTTTCTTTTTTTTTCTCTTTATTTTTTCCTATTACTGAAAAAACCCTAGATTTAATGAAACATTCTCCCAAATGGAAAATTAATGTGAAATATAAGTAAAATCTCTTAGCTTTTCTCCTGTGTCAGGTTATGTGTATTATGCATGAGAGGGAATGGGTAATGTTATACAGACAACTACAAATTCTCAATTCTGCACCTGCCTGAATCCTAATTCACTGCACTACAGTGTGGAAACTTCTCCCTCTCACATACAAAATAGGTGCCAGTGGAAAATTGTCACAATATGGATTCATACTTGGTAACTTGTAGCAAGTTTATGACTATCTTATATTGCTGAAACAGTAAAAATTATATGGAAATGGAGATTAAAATCTGACTTCAGTGTACTTCTTTTTACAAAGTAATGTGACTCTTCCATTTTCTTTCTTCTCGCTGTTCTATGTTTTCCTTCTATTTATTCTGTTTAATTCTTTAGCCGCTTTCCACATCCTCTATCTCTATGATCAAAACTTAAGAGTAAAAATGTTCTACGTTTCCACTGATAGAAAACAAAAAAACTCATTCCCTTTGATAATACCTGCTTTGTACCATAGAAATCCTCAATAGTCTTTGCCTCTTTTGCTACTTTAAATTTCTGTTTCAATGTTAAGAAAACTTTGCTTGCACTGTAGGACTCAGCTTTATAACAGTAAAAAGGTAGAAATGTGATCAATTTATCTGTGTGATGCTTTTAAGATTAGGTAAACTCTTCATCACCCAGAAGAGATGCTAATAAATTCCCTCTTTTCACTTTTATCAGTGACCATACTTAAGCAATTTTTTTATTACCTTCCTTTTTTCATCAACACTCACTGTCATAAACTCATTGAAGTTCCTTATAGTAGCCTTTGATCTAATCCCTTTCTCCACATACTAAGAGAAGACAAATACAAATAATTTACTTGTTAAACAAAAAAAACAAAACAACATGTAAGAAGTATTATTTCCTTTTTCTCACTCACTCCCTTATCTAACATTTGCTTTAGCAATTGAAATTGAAAGCTCCAAAGAAAATGAAGATATCAATTTTAGTTATCCATAAACTTACTATTGACTTGTTATAACATTATGCTATCCTATAGTCTGGTAAATTATGGCATTAAAAAGAGCAGTCAGACTCAGGAACATGAGGGGATCCTGCCACCATTGATATCTTGAAGCATTTTGAATATGAGACCATATACTAGTCTGTACATTTGTCTTCACTGTAAACATGAGTAAAAGACACAATGAACAGTGTTCCTTAAATACAGTGAAAAGGCATGTTCTGTAGCATCCATTTGAACATGTTTTTGACACTATCTAAACCCTAAAACCACCCTTCTTGTCCTTTGCAAGGACAGTGTTTGATACAAATAGCCTTCTGAAAGACTGTCAGAAACTCCTGCTTGACACAAAACCTGGAGGCTCTCTGTGGAAATGGAACAAAACAAAAAGCAGGAGATAGGAAAAAAAAAAAAAAAAGAAAGAAAATATTTTTGTCAAACAGATAGGATTGGCAGTTATCCTGAAAAAGATAGGTTATACCTCTGCTCAGTAGTAAAGATTCAGAAATAATTGCCTAAGGCCTCAACCAAGACTGGGTTTTTTCTGCCTTTTAATTTTTTTTTCTTTTTGTTCCCCATTTAGATATACAAAAAGAGATGCAAAAATAAGGAAAGAAAAAAAAAAAAAACAGACAATCCAAAATTATTTCTAGATGGTTTTTTAATATCTTCCCATGACAGATTCTTCTTTCATAATACTTATGAGAGTTAAATCCTGAAGTTCTCATGACTTAGAGTCCTACAGAGGAGTCTGTGAGGGAAGAATTCCTGTATCTCCAACAAGGCTGATATATCAAAATTTTTTTCAATGAAGATTCAGCCATTTAGGTTCATAACAAGACTTTTATACTTAAAATGGAATTGATTTACTGAAGTCCAAATGCAAACCCTACTTAAGTCCTTACCATCTTGAGTCTATACATGCTAACTCTCCAATGGCAAAGGTCTGTAGCTGTCTAACATTCTGCTTTTGGGCATATCTAGACCTGCTACTATCTAGACAGCACTGACTCTCTCTGCCATTACCTTTTAGATTAGATATTCTTATTCTCAGCCCTGAAAGAATAATTTTTATGGATATATTTGTATGACAGATCAACAGACAGATGACTGACAGATAAGGATAGGAAAAAAAGAAGCCTACGTTCATTATACTATGTGAAAGCAGACACCAAAATAATTTCGTTCTAGTCAGTGAAGTCTTCTGGAAAGAGATCTGTTTACTGATCTCTGCACAAAGTGCAGGTAATTCCAAATGAAACAATCATTGGTTAAAATATGTAAAAAGTCTTCCCCTTCTTGGATCTATGTTCTTGTCTCCATAAAATACACAGACTTACTTTGGAGCAAGGTTCAAGAAGGTTTTGGTTTTGTTTTGTTTTGTTTTGTTTTTTTTGCTTTTGGTAATGGGTCATACAGCTTCTTTAAAAGAAGGGAGGCTTGTGTTAGAACAACATAGAGATTGGGTGATGAAGGGTGTCGGCTTCCAGTTTCTAAGTTTTGGAAACCAATTTAGCTGCTGAACTTGTGTATAGAACAGGATATTGCTGTCTGCTTTTCTGATTTTTTTATAAGGGAGTAGAGGTGACTAGTACTGTATTAGGATAGTTCCAGGGTTTGCTGGACATATTACTACAGACCAGAAGCAGTGACATAAGCTCCTCAGAGGACTGGGATTTTAAACAAAAACTATATTTTAGTGCTTCAGATTGCTGAATGATGCAGCCTTTCACAAACAGATCACTGTGAACTTTTTGTTCTTTTATGTTGTTTGTCATATGTAAAGTATATAAAAAGTCAGTAAATCTTTACAAAACTGGTTTACAAATTAGAAGATAGGATTTAATAAGAACACAACTACTTTAAAATTGGTATATAATAATTTGTATTCCATAGGAATATACAAAAATTAAACTTTCGTATGCATACACATCTAAGCAGCACAAACGGTTTGTTTCCCTCCATGTGTTTTATTCCTCTGACATTTATGTTAGGCACTTTTGTGCCTTTAAGAAGGCATTTTTCGCAACTTTTATAACAGTAAAACACAGATGTAGAAAATTGTTACCATACCTCACTCAGTGTTGAAAGGATTATTTTAGGTAATGCAGATGTAATGTTAAAACAACAGAAAAGTCATTTGTACACACTAACAGTTACCCCTGGTGACAGTTTGATAAAAATTCTCATATGAAATCTTCCTGAGGTTCCAAAGATCTCCAGGCACATTACAAGATGAAGTGGAATCCATCTGAATGAGAAATATTTTTGTACACAACAGTTTTGCTTAGGTTCAATCCAAAGCTCATTAAAGTGAGTAATAATGTTTCCATTTGTTTTCTTGAGCTGTGACTCAAGCTCCATGAATAGCGTTTAATTATAAATGAGCATTTCAGCTCTTTTTTTACATCTACCCAGTCTGGAAGATCAGTGTCTACCAGTTCTTAATTTGCTAGCAGGGAACTCAGCAGTCACCAACAGTGTCCTACTTACCTTCCAAATGAAGAAGATACCTTGCCTACAGCAATTGGCATTTGTTGCCATTGCTCTACCTCCTAATTTCCTAACTCAGACCTTTTTGAAAGTGACAAAGAAAGGGAAGGATGGAAAAAACCCAGCTTTGTAGGAGCGAAGTCCCAGGCACGTGTCAGTCAAATACCATTTTAGTGGCTACTCTTATGTATATCTGAGTACTAGGGAAAAAAAAAAAAAACACAAAAACACCACCCATCTTTTCTGAGGTCAGATAGGATGTGTGTGTTTTCGGAGCATATTAAATTTAAGTATCCTAGATCTACATCTTGCTACACTAACTATTCAATCATACTAAAAAGAATCATGGTCAAAGTATGAGGCAGTAGTGGAAGAAGAAAGGATTTGATGTTTTACCAAGAATTTCTCTATGCTGAAGTCAGTCAGCACAAACTGCTGTTTTAGGAATGTCTCCTCAAACTCAGTGCAGAAAGACAAGGCTAATTTTGCAATTAAATATATTGAAACTTGTAATTAGTAACAAAGGTGGAAAATGCAGCTTTTATTCCTCTGTGATACTTTCTTGGGTATTTAAGATTATGATTCTGCATATCTGTAGTGTTGTCTCTGGTAATTTATTTTGTTCAGTGATACCGTCCTCTAATGAACCTTCTACTTCATTTCTTCTTATTCCACCTTAATTTCTTGTCCAGTTTGTATCTGATAGTAAATTATCATAATGTGATAGACAGAACAGTCTGTGCCTTCAGCACAATATTTCTAACCTTCCACTATTAATATGAATGCAGATATGCAGATAAACACATAGAAAACACAAAAAAGGAGGAGGTACCTGTATGCACACAAAAACTCATCAACCCATCTATATGAAATATACACAAAATAGGAACATCTATCAAAAAATTGCAAAACAGCAAAGCCAAAATAGATTTAAAGATACTGTTTTAAATAGCTGTCGCATGCAGGGCACGCTTCATAAACTGCAGATAGACTTCCTGAATAAAATATGAGGACGTGCAGCTCCATGACTATCTTAGTTACTTAAAAAAAAAAAAAAAGAAAAGAAAACCTGAAGAAAATTTATAAATAGGCCATACACTATCTCCAAAAGTATAAACAAAATAGCCAGCACTGACAGTATTTGCTTTTCATGTGTGCAAATACAAGGCATAACAAATGTCAGCTCCTCATTTGCAAATTAAGATGTAAGGGAAATGTCTGTGACAGTACATGCAACAGTTCATATTTGAAGTTTGGTACAGTGAACTGACAGCCACAGAGGAACTGCAGTCGCCTAATCCTTTCTTTCTGCCTTCCAGCTACTGGCAAGGAAGGTGGAATTTAATAAATACGTGATGAGAAAAGGCTGTGAAAGGCTGGCGAATCTTCTCCTCTGCAAGAACTCATCTTCAGCGATAATTAACTAGGTGACAATATACAATGTGCCATTAACAAGAGCATTCAAATCATTTCTGGACTTAAGGACAATTTTAAGCCGCTTATCAGATTTTCATTTCTGAATCCATTCAGCTGTCAGGCTTACATCCTGGGTCTTTATTGAAGCTCACATGGGAACCCAAACCTTCTAATTTTCTATACAGATTCATTTCAGAATCAATTAGAGCTGGTGGCAGCCTTGTCCCTGTGTGCTAAGGGGATTAGCTGGGCACTTGCTCAGCTGAAGCTACTTTTGAATGTACATTCAACCCTCTATCGAGAAAGAGTTGTTTTCCAGAGGATTCTGAAGCAATTGAAGCACTGAAATCAACAGATGGCAGATAATCACTGGAATGGTCTTCAATTTTGTTAGAAAAGGGAAAATGATATTTCAGACTGCCTTCCAGGTAAGGAACTCATGTTGTACAAAGAAGAGGAAAAGAAAAGAAGAAAGAGGAAAAAAAAGTAAAAATACTATTAAAATTTAAAAAAAAAAGAAAAAAAGGAAAAAAAGAAAAAGAGGACGAGGCCTCTTGTGATTGTCCTCCAGTTGCACAGTGGACACTAACTGCCAGAAAAAATCCCAAGGTCTCTCCTTTTATTCTTTTTTTACCTCAGTAAGTACTTCAGAACACAGTTTCTGCATCTGACCTTTGGCCATCCTTTCCACCCATGTTATTAACTCCTCTATTACTTGTCTAAGCAATTTCAGCTTGCCATCCCAAAACACATTGCTTTTGTCTTCAGGTAAACACTTCAGAAAATAAAACCATGTGGAACAGTTTTCCACTCTTCTGTTTCCAGGCAGTCTAGTTTTTATTCAGTGACTCAAGACGTCGAGAAGGTATTTTGGTTATTTATGTACTGCAGTTTTTCTGCATAAAGCAACATTTGTGAATTATTGTTTAGCATTGCAAAATCAGAAAGTTCTGTTTAATCTGCTCTCAGAGCTTAATTTTATAATGTTCTTGCTTATGAGAAAGTGTCTTATGCTCAACCATTTCAAAAAAAACATTAGCTGCTAAAGTCTGAATTCAGATTTCTGAGATTACTTGCAAAACTGACAGTTTCAGTTTACCAGCTTTTACTTCAACGATATAGAAAGGTGGTTTATAGTACCTTTATGATAATGTATTTCAATTATTTAGTTTTAAAGTGAAGGTTATAAACAAGGAAGGTGACCTTCCAGTTCTCAGGAGCTGTATCTACAAACACAAGACATATATCCTGAGAATCAGGACCTCCAAGGGAGCCTGTTGGGTAGAAGATGGCCAAATATGTCATGGTCGTTTTACGTATGGACTCTGTCACTGGCTATAGTGGCCTTGACAGAGTTTTTTGTTGTTCACGGCCTCCCCAAAGAATGACCATCTGCAAGTAGTTTCCAGCCTTCTTAAAAGAACATCCCTCCAGGAGCCCTGGTCTACACAGTAGCTGTATTTGAACTGCCTGCAGGTCATCCAAGGGCCAAGAGTCTAGGTCACTGATCCACATCACAGACATTCAGAGCAAAACTTCAACATATCCTAATCTTTGGAGACATAAATTTTCCCAATAATTTGATTTGATCTCCTTCATGGTGAAAGTGAAACAAGTATTTAGGTTCTTCATTCACTCATTGTACTGTTAATCCACTAACATGGGTAAATTCACATTTCCCCAAAACTTCTACATTCAGCAAAGTACTTTTGACCTTTAGATTGTACCAGGTTATATGATACAGGGAGGGATTCCTTCTCTCATTGGGAATAAACAGAATCATAGAGAAAACACATCCTTCATAAAATGATAAATTATTCATTCTAGTAATGTATTTTCCACGTAAAGATTGTTACAATTCTATTACTAAATATTTAAATTCTCAAATTTTTTTACTCCCCCAACAGTCTTCTTAGAGTCCCATTTACCTCACATGAACAATGCTAAGATCACTACATTCAAGTAAAGGATTTTTTTTCTAAATCAAATAGAAAGAAATTCACGATATAGTCCATTCACATATTTCTAATGGAAATTGTTGTTAAAAATAAACAAGGTTAGATGTTATAATTCTGCATTTTCCTAACTCCTGCAAAAATAAGAGGCCTAGTAAACATGCTTATTTAGTAATATTGCTCAAAAGCTCCCTTCAATTCTCAGCTGGAATCCATGGCCTTCATATTTGTTCATAGCTGTCATATTTCTGAGCTAATAATATTTAATGTGTTCAGTCCAAATGAAAATGGATGTGGAGGTGTGATTTTGTGATATTGTTTTCTGAATGACAGAGCACAAAGAAAATAAAGTTCATACATTATTCATACAATAAAAGATGAAGACTATTAATGCAATAAGGCTAAATCACAGATATGAGTGTGCGCACACACACACTGGTACATCTATATATCAAGAGTAAGATAGTACTGAAATGCCTGTATTCCTAATGTAAAAATTTTGAATAATTCTGATATCCAGAGGTTTAGACATAAAAGTTTTACAGTCCCTTATAGATAATAATAATTTTGGATACGACTTTCCAGTGGAGAGGAAGAATGTTTTATTCTTAACATATGAATGTATGACACTCATTTTAAAGTAATATGACAGTATGCTGAATTTAATACTGTAGACAGCAGAATTTCTAGAATTCTGTCACACAGAAATGTGAAACAAAATGCAGTCACACATATCTGTAAGATTCATCTTGTATAAGTAGTCATAAGTGTCTTAATTTTGGTAAAACCATTTTATCTTTGCTAGGGAACAGATCTATTATGTTCATTAAAGGTTAAGGAGTAATAATCCGTGAGGTTGAAGGTATCTATTATAATGAACATCTAACCAAGTAGGGCAATCCACAGAAAGCTAGCTCAGTAAACCAATAAAATAACATATTCTTGCTGTGTGAATGTGTGTGGATGCATATTTTTGTAAAAGAAAAACCTGGGGTTTTTTTTGCAATAAAGTGAAATGAATAATCCTATTCTTAAAATGGATGTATGTTAAAACCAAACCAAACAAAAAAACCTCACAGAATCACAGAATCA
>JAAGNO010008360.1:85300-95324 GCA_033439905.1 Ceryle rudis | reverse complement strand
ATATAGATCTAAGACAAACACAACAGGCCCTAGCTTCCTCCCCTCACCCCCGCCCCCCATGTTTTTTTCCTTAGCTAGATTTTTTCTTCTTTTTTTTTTTTAATTTTGTAATATATTCAAAGACACTATCTTTGGATATCTTTATTGAGAATGCTAACTGAAACCTTCTAAAGCTAGGGTAAGATGCCTTATTTCAGTCACTTCTTACAATAATCATCATTTGATTTACCCCCACTAGATACAATTTCACACATTTCAGGCTGTTCACCACATTCCAATTTTCATCCATTTTTTTCAGCAGATTTCTGATCTAATACATAACCAGTACCAGCATTTAATTCCAAATTTCCAGCCTCAAGATAGGTTTTCTCCTTTAGGCTTCCATAACCCAAGCATTTCTCTTCAGTCCCATTTGTTATTGAGATGGGCAGTTCTTGCTTTTCCTTGAGGACTAGGAAAGAAGCAATAAATATATATGAAAGATGGATAGTTTTCTATTCTTTCTTGTGCTACGTACTGCGTTAGTGTAAGAAAGAGTAATTGCAAAACCTGTGCATAGCTTTCATATCCTGAGATATAACATCCTTAGCAAAGAAGAACTCTTTCAGGCTTTTTAACTATTAAATAAATGTTAACACTACCTTATTTAACATGTATAATCTGAGGTTTTTCTCACATTTAACTTACTTAAGCTTGGTTATTTTAAGAGGTAATACATCTGTGAACAGGATATTGTAATTGGGAGTATCAGCTTAATTTAACTATAAGATTTTAATAGCTTGGTTTCACATCTTTTTCATTATATATTCTTTATTTGGAACTCGTGGGATATATTTTTCTGTGTCAGACATAGAAACATTTGGCAGTTTGTCATTTACCCTATTTTTAAATTCACTTGCATTTTCTCTCACAATGGATATCTATATTCCACTGTCACTGGAAAATATTTTGTTTGTGTCTTCCTTAGACATATTTATTGCAAGATATTTAGCTTCCCTAAATTTCTTTTCAATAAGATTAGCTTTCCTTAGGATTCATCAGTATATGTCCTTAAGTGTCCAGCCATCCAATAATCTCCATTTTCATAAGGAACAACCCATTGATTCATCATATCTCTGTTGCTTATCTGAGAAGAGACAATTAACATTTTTATATTATTCTTTCATGTGTATTCTTACTTTTTTTTAATCACAGAGAATTAGCATTTGTTCCTGTTATTTGGGTCACATAAGCATCTTTCAGGATAATGTTGTAAACAACCATTATTCAAACCATTTGAACTGCTCCATGTTCCTTTTGAGATACACTTCCATAGTAGACACAATTTTAAAATGTTTTAATAAGAGTTTTTAGAGATGACTTGAAAGCTTACACATGTACCTGTGGATTGTTAATAAAGAAATGATACTTTGTTTTCTTATTTATATTCATTAAAATAGTGGATGGAAGTATTTTTACTAACCTTTGCAAAATGTTTCCAGAATTTGTAAAGTATTGTGTATTTACATATTCACTATAATGTAGCCTATATTTTTAAATGTCCCATAACTAAAGATGCTTATTTTGATTTGAAATTATATCCTATGATCTTATTAAAGCTGTTATTAGAGTTTTTGTTAATTAAGATGCATTGTATTGAAAATCATATTCTATATTTATCGATTCAGTATTGAATGTTTCTTTACTGATTAAACATTTTTTTTGTATCAGTATAAGATCAAAAGCCCAGAAACGATTCACGTGATTCTTAGACTGTGAGGGCAAAATGTCACATTACATTTACTGACCTCCACTGTGAAATAGTTCATAGATTTCATCCCATAATTCATATTCTTGCCATTTGTCAAAATGTAACATACTTTTACAACAGCTAGTTTTGACACAGCCATTTCAAACAATCCATCTATTACATCCCTTGCTAATTTGCACCCATTGATAATTCAACTCATTTAAAAATATGCATTTTATTTGCACTTTTATTCTTTTAAATTTAAAATCCTTACTGTTTGGACACATGAAGGTGCCATAGAAACAGTTAAATTGATTCCCATTTATTTTTACTTTCTTTGACTTAAATGGCTTATGACAAAGAAAATAAAGCATTACAGAGCTCTGCTTCTACACTGACAGTTAAGGATTTGTTTGAGTAGATTTTTGTTTTCCATTTTATCATTTCCATTTCCTTTGCTGTCAACCAAGTATGAAAAAAGAATATTGCAGATAATGCTAATCAAAGAGGTTCAGCTAATGTAGCAGAGTGTACCTGCTTAGTAAGCAGCTGGATGTAGTTACAGAATTTTTTCTCCTAATTAATCTGGGTGATACAGTTTGTATGCTGTCTATCTGCATTTTTCCACTGTAACAGAAGTAATAATTTTTTCTACAAGGAGTCTTCCAGTATAGATTCATGGAATTATGTAAAACCTTCAACATGAGGTTTATCTGCAGCTTCCAAAATCATAACTTTCTAACCATGGCCTCTCTGTATCAACAATAAATTGATTTAACTGGCTAATAAAGAAGTGTTACAAGACTAGAACATGCACTCTAGGAAATAATAATTGACAAAGTTATGTATCCCGTGCACCATATTTGTCCATTTCAAACATTATAACTGAAATTTTTTTAGTTTCTTACTTTACCATGAGGGCTTTTTTCACAGAATCACAGAATCATTCAGGTTGGAAAAGACCCTTGGGATCATCGAATCCAACCATCAGCCCTACTCTACAAAGTTCTCCCCCACACCATATCCGCCAACACCACATCCAAATGACCCTTAAACACATCCACGGATGGTGAGTCAACCACCTCCCTGGGCAGCTTATTCCAGTGTCTGAGTTTCTTATTAATTCCAGTATCTGTTTTCTTATAATTCTTTTTGGTTGTGTTCTATTTCTATATTTTTTGGTTGTTAACAATTGCATTTCTACCAGGATTAGATAGCTAATACTTAGCGTCAGTTTACAATTCCATATTTATACTGTGTTACAGTGACATAGATCTGGTATTTTTATACTTTAGTTCAAATTGTTCTATAGGATAGTTGTCTATGATAGGGATACGATCTAGCTATCATTTGTATCAACAACTGTGACTGACAAAATTAGATGGGATGTACTTTATTATTAAACGTAAGAGGAGGAATATATGATCTACTTTTTCACCCACATATTAGTAGAGTTATTTTGGGGTAGAAATATATGAAAATTGTTTCTGTTAGGAGACTAGACTTTAGGCTTCTTTTTTTTTTCCCTATAAACAATTGCAATAAGAAAAGCAAGATATTTTTCTTTTAGAATATTTCAATATTACAGAAAAACTAGAAAATAGGTATTTGTAAAAGGAGCTCTGGAAAATAATCATTCTGCTTCACAGAAGTACACAAATGTTTAATTCTGTGATAATCTCAGTTAACTGTTATTTTAGGGGTTTTTTTCATCAAATAAAAGGTGTTTGTGGTTTAGTACCAGTAGGTAGCTATGCACCACAAAGCCACTTACTCAATATCCCCCTCAGCAGGTTGAGAAAAAGAACTGGAACAGCAAAAGGTAGAAACTTGTGGGCTGAGACAAAGACAATTTTTTTTTAAGGAAAACAAAACAAAACCCCCAAAGCCTAACAACAACAACAAAACTAAAACAAAGAAAAAAACTGATGTCCAACCAATCCCCAAGCCCTGACAGCCCTGGCAATATCCCCAGATTTACCTGCTGAGCTTGACATCATATGGCATGGGATAACCTTTTGGTCAGTTGTGGTCAGATGCCCTGGCTTGTGTCCACTCCCAACTTCTTGACTACTTCCAGACTACTTCCTGATGCAGCAGTGTGGGAAGCAGAAAAGGCCTTCATGCTATACAAGCACTGTTCAGCAACAGATAAAACAGGGATGTGTTATCATCACTGTTTCAATCACAACTCAAAGATTATACACTACTATGACCATACAATCTACTATGAAGAAAATTAACTCTAGCCCAACCAAAATCAGAACATGGGGTTTTGTGAATATACTACATTCCTCCTCATTCAGAGGATTTTGTCAGTTTTTCACAGTGTTATAATTTCATAATTTCCCACAATTTACTCATAATCTAATTTTTCAGAGAAAACATAGAGAACTCTGATATTTTAGATATTTTTAATTACTACATATAAAACAAACAGTTTGAGCTCTTTTAGGTTTTCTTCTTGACAGGTTAGTATTCTCAGACAAATAAATAAAATTAATGTAGAGCTAAAGTTTGAAGCAGATTTTTTCAGAATTGGTACATTAAACACTACCAGGAAGTTTTAGTTACCCTAAAGGAATAGAACTTCAAATCTGGAAAGCTAGAAACTTTGAAAGTGAAATAATGAAAGAACAATTAAGTAAATGAAATAACCTTAACAACCAACGTATTCCAAGATCTCTAATGCTGGGTTAACTTCACAGAAGATTCTTAAGGAACAGCTGAAAAGGTGTAGCTTGAAGACCTTTCTGGAAATGGTAGGTAAATACAATAATTTAAAAATTGCTTGGTTAGAGAAGGTTTGTGCTGATGTTTGGGACTCCACTTCCTTGGGAAGGCCTCATTTTCAGGACTTTCTTCAATCTTAGATTGCTTAGAGTCAACAATAGTAGAGCCTTAATAGAGCAGTCCAGGTTATCTGCCTCATTTGCTCTCCAAAAGGACAGTGAGGCTGAGGAATCTTTCGTATGGATGCTGTAAACTTACATAGTTTCTCAGCCTTGATTTTGCTGCACAGCAAACACAGACACTGCAATGTCTTGTTCTATCTAGGGAGGATGCCAGACATTCAGAGTGAAGGTAGACACAACACTTTCTGTAAATTTTTCCTTGAATAGTCCTTCACTGCCTCTGTGAATAGAAGGGAAAGGATTCTATATCTAAAAGTTTGTCTGTTGACTCCAGATGAATCAGAGGATTTGTGGTTATTACTAACATTGATTCATGACTAGGATTGTCTATCCTCTGTACCACGTGGCTCCAGTTCTCCCTTAAAAGTCTTCTGTGGAATGTCTTCTGAAATGTCTGTGATTACAGGAAAACCAAATACTCAATCTCAGGTTAAAGCTACATGAAGGAGCAATAGAAAAGGGGGAAAACATACCACTGAACTTTCTGTTCCTTTCAGTAATGTATGAAGCACAACTGTAATTCCTCATTGTTTTCATTTTTTGTTATCCATTGCCTCCTCACATTTTTTGAGAAAAAAATGAGGTAATCAGTGTTTTACATACCTTAAGATGATTCAGCATGTCTGCTCTTTTTCAGCCAGGAGCACGAATCTGCAGTTTTGTATTTACACATAGTGAGCCACTTGCCTTTTATGACAAGAAAAGTTAGTTACCCTGCTTTCCACACAAAGGCACAATTCAGAGACAGACTATCAAAGTTATGACAGAAATTGAATGTTTGTTGGTATATAGTCATCAACTTTGTCATTAATTAAGTGAACTACTTCACCCTCTCATCATTAACTGTGCAAAGAAATGTTGACAGATAATTTACTTCAAAGTATTTATTTGTCTTCTCAAGGCTAGATATCTCTGTTATTTCTTCCATACCTGTTGGACAGACTTGGTAAGGGCTAAATCTTGTATGGGACAACACTGATTTCTCAGACTATATGAGCTTTTTTATCTTCATTTACTGTAGACTGGTGTATCTATTATGAATTTAGAAAAGTAGCCTGTAATATTCCTTTAAATTTAGATGATTTTAAGGATTGTTTCAATCTTGACAATATTATAAAAAAGCCTGACATAACTTTATTTACATTGAAGTGGTAATTCATTGATACTCTCAATTTTTCATACTTAAATTAATCCAGAGAAGTCTCAGAACTTCTTCACAAGGACAAAAAGTGCTAAAAGTGCTAAAAGATAACAATGACTTTCCACAGTTGTCACAGTTAATTTTGACTATAGCGTCATATTTCAGATCACTTATAATAGTTGTTGAATAACATCATTGTTACTTAAATAAAAATGCTACCTACTGTTTTATCAGAATCACTTTTCAGTTCAAATTTACAATTGCATCACTTATCACAGCAAGAAATCCATTTTGCTAAAAATTATAGAAAGGGACACACTGTATGTCAACTTTGTATAGCAATTTATTTGAAACAAGTGAATTCAAAATATCTGTGAAGGAGTCTTGTACTAATTACACTTTTTGTTTTCCTGTAATTTATTTTCTAGAATTTAGAAAATATATCTAAGACTTAACTGACATTTCTGACAATTTCCAGCTGTTTCTCAGACTATTTTTAATGAATAAAAATAATGGAATCAAATATTTCAACATGAACTTAATTCTTAGAAAAAAAAAATTAGACTTAAAAATATACTAATGCATTATTTCAATATGTACTTTTTTTAATCTTAGAGGTGATTTACATTTTTCTGCAGTCAGAATATTTCTTCTCAAGAAATACTCACATAAAGAAATAAGGTCCCTGAGCCCAAAAACTGCATTAATATAAGCTTAATTTTAAGGATGTGAGTCCAAATGGGGCTATTTCTTTCGCTGAAGCTCTATTATGTTTATATTTTCTGTACATAATAGTTTAATGATAAATTTCATTACAGTCTGAATATTTTAAATTATATCTAAATCATAGGAGATGACATTTCCCGCATTTCTTTGGATCCCTTAAGTCTAGTGTTTTCCTTAAATTTCTCATCAAAACTGAATGATACTGGGAAAAAAATCCTCAGATTTCAACTAGTGATCTCTTTGAATACCAAAATAATTTTTATAATCTCCTTACATTTTTAATTATTTTTTTTTAAATTCATAATGCTGGTCTTCATAGAATTTCATTATACAAAACAAATTTATTGATAAGCAACTATATACGGTAACAGAAGCTGTATTATGGCCATGAGTGGCCTAAATATGGGATTTGAAAAAGAGCCCTCAGATTGCTAATCTATCAGGTTTAATCTAAACGGTTAATCTCTTTGGGTTAGTGTGCACGTCAGTCTTGTACATAGACCAGTCATGAAAGAGACAATAAAACCATATTTCATCACTGTTGTTTATTACTGTTCATTTGTTATGTTATGGTTTAGAAAAGTTACAGGATTTTGATAAAATCGAAAAAAAACTTCACAAAGCACTATGTGAATTAAGCAAGCTTTTACACAGCATGAATTGCACAGAATCCAATCCCCTACAATAAAATTCAACAACCTAAATTACAGGTGCTGAAGAAGTATATAAACACAGGTATACACATATATCATCAAGGATAAGGAAGATGTCCTACATGTCTGTAGCTCCAATTTGTCTTAAATTCTGCTCACATGTCTTTCTGTCTTCATAGTCTGTCTACACAATCCTATGGCCACTGGTGTAATTGCTTCAACACTGTTTTTTATTGTTTGAATGCTTTTGTAGTATTTTGTCATATGCCCAGTGATTCATGAAGTAGGTCATATACATAAACAAAGTGAAACACTATAATCCCCCCAGACCCCTTTTATGTGTAGCCATCCTAATTCTGGAGGCTTGGCCTCAAATTTATCACCTAACCTCAGGCACTCGGTTGCAGTAATTATGTCAGGAACTAGGGCTTCATCTTTTCTTAGTGAAGCAAAGTATGTTTATGAGGCGGAAACTTTTCAGAAGTGTCCACATGCCTGCAATACACATACACAAAGACATAGACTAAGATGGTTAGTTTTCTAACTTGGACATTTTCTACCTTGGACATTTTCTAACTAACACAGACTAAATGGGATGACTTCAGAGACTGTCTTCTGTTCAAGTCCATCCAGAATTCAGAAAACTGTAGTTATACTGCCTCTGTTTTGTAATGCCTCTGCTCTGATAGGTAAGCATTATTGAACAGAGACACAACAAAATGTACAGCAGGTGATTTGCTTGAAAGTTAAGTGCATGAAAAAGCCTGTTTAAAGCCTGTAGGTACTAGGAGGGAAAAAAAATCAACCTGGACATGTCCTGTCTAACTGATAAGGGACAGATAAAGGGGATTGTATTGCTTCATTACCTTACGGTTATGCTATGTTAGCACTGTGAAAATTTGCTTTATAGATTGTTTAGGAAGAATACTTCAGTAGATGATTTATAAATACATTGTTTTATTTCTAATCCCGCCTTCATTGACTGTTTTTTATGAAATATTTAGATGCATACTGTCCTAAAAATGAACCCCTTGGCTATTTTGAATTTTTATGCTGTTACTCAATGGTCAATTAATTCCATTTAAGGTCACAGATAAGCTTTTTTTATTACTTGTGATGATGTTTTTTGTTTGACATTTATGTTACTTTGTTCTATCTCATAAAAGTGATTAATAAAGAACTCCTAGTTGTAGAATACAAGTTTTTAATTCTTGTCGTTTCTGCTGCATAAAGATTTCTAAATATTTGAAAGCCTATAATACAAACTAAGTGAAATGTGCTGAGGTATGAACCTTAAGACTTAGCTAAAAAATGAGATAGAAACATAGAAGGTTTGCTCAGAGGTTCATCAAGCCCCACCTTGAATGTCTGCAGGGATGGGGCCTCAAATAGTTTCTGTAGGTGATAATGAACAGAGTATTCTTCTAGCCCTTGAAACACCACTTAACTGAAGGAGATTTCTCTCACTACCATACAGAGTATCAAGAAAGTATGTGTTTTTCATGCTTATTCACAGTCTATATTGAGGATTAATCCAAAACTTAAATCCTTACTAACTTGAGTCTTGTACTATGTATTATGAGTGAACAAAATATATCCAAATATACTTACCAAAGCCCAACAGCCATACTCATTTAAGTGGAAACATTTATTAGTGTGCTTAGTTACTAGTTTCGTTACTTTAAAGAAGCCTTCTCCTTATCCTTTTCCACATACATATATAAGTTTAGCTTTTCAAGTTGTGTTTTCCATATCAGTGTTTTTTCATCACTACTCTCTCTAAATGTAAGTACTTTAACTAAAGGCAAAGTAGGTGAGAGGAGGAAATTGCATCTGCGATCTCTTAGTTAAAGGCAGGAATAATGTTGTTGGCATGTCACAGGCCAAAGATATCAAAGACATCAAAGAAAAGAAAGCCTCAGTAATCTGCAAGTCAATTAGTCAGAAAAGGAGTTAAATTTAGGATACATTTAAAGGTTAACCTGATGTAGCTAGGCTGCTTAGAAATTCTACTAGACAAAGAGCATTTCTGGAATAGCCTACTCTATTAGAACTTGTTCACTTTGATACTCTTAAACTTTATCCCTGATAGATGTTTTCTGGTGTAGTACAAAAAGCAGATCCCTGTAAGTGTTCATACACAGATACCTGATGGAAGAACTTCTACATATGACTGTGGCATGAAGCAATTGTGAAAGACTGACTAATCTGTACTCAATTACTTGGGAGAATGGCAGAGCTCCTACCATCTGGTTACACTACATTCAATTATTCTGAAGATTTTAAATTAGGGAAAAGATTGAGTACATCTCAAAAACATCTGCTTATCCCGTACATTTGTAACTAAATGGAATAAAGCATTTCTGAGTATGTCCAAGACCATTAGGCCTAGGCACTGTCAGCCATATTGTGGAATTTTCTTCTTTTTGAAAATTAATTTGATTTCATGGCAATCAAAATTCAATGTGCAAAAGTTTATTAACAGCAGATGTCCAAACAAATAAGTTGTAATATATGGGAGCAGCTAGGAAAAAAAAATCCACAAAGCAAACTTTTAGTAAATTAATATCACAGATCACAGATCACAGAATATTCATGGTTGGAAAGGACCTCCTAGATCACCAAGTGCAACCATACCCATAAGAAAAAGACACCTAAATACCCTGATCAAACACAACTTCAAAAACACAAAATAACCCCCTACATGCCTGCCACTAGACTATGTCCTGAAGCACCAGGTCTACCTGTTTCTTAAATACCTCCAGGGATGGTGACTTAACCATCTCCCTGGGAAGGCTGTTCCAGTGCCTCACCACTCTTTCTGTAAAGAATTTCTTCCTAATATCTAATCTAAACCTCC
>JAAGNO010008360.1:67517-84404 GCA_033439905.1 Ceryle rudis | reverse complement strand
TGTAGAGGGCAATGAGGTCCCCCCTCAGCCTCCTCTTCTCCAAACTAAAGATACCCAGCTCCCTCAGCCTCTCCTCACATGACTTGTTCTCTAAACCCCTCACGAGCTTGGTAGCTCTCCTCTGGACAAGTTCCAGTATCTCAATATCTTTCCTATAATGAGGGGCCCAGAACTGAACACAGTATTTGAGATGAGGCCTCACAAGTGCTGAGTACAAGGGCTCGGTATGTTCCCCTCTCCTGCTGACCACACTATTCCTGATACAAGCCAGGATTCTGCTGGCCTTCTTGTCCACCTGGGTACATTGCTGACTCACACTAAGCCGACTGTCTACCAGCACCCCCAGGTACTTTTCTGCTGGGCAGTTTTCTAGCCCCTCATACCCAAGCTTGTGGCATTGCCTGGGGTTGTTCTGACCAAAATGCAGGACCTAGCACTTGGCCTTGTTGTACCTCAAGTATTAGTATTGTTTACATAAAACTAAATTAAGGGTATTTGTCTCAACCTTGTATAGGTATGAAAAACTTACCATGTCTTTGTGCAGCCTGCATAAGAGTCAGGGAGGACAAAAGGAAGTCAGAGGGACAAGGAATGTTTTAAATTAATGTCCATTTTAATCAAATGATAAGAGTTTCAAAGAATTTTCAAATTTTAAAATTTCAGACAAGTTGGAAGAAGGCAGAAAGGGGGAAGATGGAATAGAGTAGCCACGTTCTACACATGCACTTGAATCAGAAAGGCATGAGGCTTTCCTGGAGCAACTCTAGGGCTGCCAACACTTCCCAGAGCTTCAGAGCCTCTTTCCTATGGCTGTGCCTGCCAAGTACAGTACAACAGCTGTATTACAATATTCCAAATGAACCTTCAAAACTGCCTTCAGAGATTTGGGTTCACTGAAATTATTCTTCTTCCAGAGGTTTAGGATCAGGGCAGACTGCTAGACCTAAAACAGATGCTCTCTGTTAACCTCCCTCCTTCCCCAAAGGGGAAGAGGAAGGGAATAAGGGAGAGAGACATTGATTAAAAAGGGAAACTAGAAAGTCTTTAATGAAAATGAAAATAATAACAAAATTTAATATATACAAATATATGCAAAACCAGTGTTGGACCCCACCTCCCTTGATGGCAATTATGTCACTGTCACCACTGATGCTGTGGAGCAGGCACTGGGGAAGTCCCAGACTGGGCCCAGTGGCATATGGGAACCAGATTCAGGAGCTGGATTCTGGTACTGGATTCCAGAACACACAGATAGGGATTGAAGGCAGAATGGTCAGAGTCCTTTTTGGATGCCAGACATTGAAGAAGAGAAGACCCCAAAAGCTTGACCCTCATGATCCCTCAGCTTTATAGTGAATATGATGAATAGGGTTGTATATATGTATATAGTGAATAGATGAATAAGGATGGAATACCTTGTTGGTCAGTTTAGGGTCACCTGTCCTGTCCACTCCTCCCTGCAGGTGTGGCCTTTTACTTTCTGCACCCTGCAATGTGGTACACAAGATCCAGCAGTGGCCTTGGTCTGCACACCAATCCTTGGTCTCAACTCTAAACATCAAGTATTACTAATGTTAGAAGCAGACATTGCCTGTGAAAACATGCTGCTAACTTCAGAAAGTGCCATTAGTTAGAAGAGCTGAGCTGAAAAGTAAAATGACTGAACAGAATTAGTTCTGTTCTAACTAAAACCAGGACAACCTCTCCTATGAGGAAAGGCTGAGAGAGTTGGGGTTGTTCAGCCTGGAGAAGACAACATTCTGGGTAGACCTTATTGCAGCCTTTCAGTACTTAAAGGGGGCCTATAAAGAAAGATGGGGACAGTCCTTTTAGCAGGGCCTGTTGAGACAGAGCAAGAGATAATGGTTTTAAACTAAAAGAGGGCAGATGTAGACAAGGTAGAAGGCAGAAGTTTTTTACAATGAAGGTGGTGAAACACTGGAACAGCTTGTTTCCCAGAGAAGTGCTAGGTGCCCCATCTCTGGAAACATTGAAGGTCAGTTAAAGATGTCCCTGCTTAGTGCAGGGGGGCTGGACTAGATGGCTTTTAAAGGCCCCTTCCAATCCCAAACATTGAATGATTCTATGATATCCTCTGTTTTGACAGCCTAAGACTATTGTCCCACCTGTGCCCTTTCTCGTCACTAAAGTTCCTTCTAAAATCCCATAGAGACATATCCCTTCTATCTGTCTTTATCTGAAAATAAAAAAGGTAATACCAAAGAGTATATAACGATACAATCTGAATTTCGTCTCTATATGACTTGTCATCTCAATCTTCTCCAGTAAAACCTGGAGACATTTGCTAGACTAACTACATTTTCTGAAAAAAAAAGGTTGGGGTTTTTTTGTTTGTTTTCTAGATTGAGACTTTTCAGGACAGGAAGTTTACTTACTTCTTTTGTTCCAGAGACTGCAAAAAATTATTCATCTGAAAATAAACATAGCAACACCTAGTCATTTTCATTAGAGAAAACTAGAACCCATTGTATAAATGTTATAAATGAGAGCTAGATGATATTCAGGCAGCAGCAAATGTTTCAAAATCCAAGAAAGTCACTGAGAACTAAAAATGTTTAATACTTCAACAAATCTGGTCTGACACTGTTTTAGTGGAGTTCACACAGAAGTGTGTTTAAACCACCGTAGTTAATAGATGAATCTCTTATTCTGATGAATTACATATAAGAAACAAAACAGGGAATAAACATCCAAATTATAAGAGCCATATAGATGTAGACATCCAAAGCACAGTGTATTACATGACCTACTCAGTTTTCTGATTTAAAAATTGAAATCATAAAATGTGATTGACATAAATTCCATACTAATATATTTGGGGTAACAGTTTACTTAGATATGTCCGAAGACAGTTCAAAATATTTAAAAAAAATGCATTTCTAAGATATTTCAATATTTTCAAATGAGTATTAAACAAATACTTTCATCTTTATATTTGCAGATCACTATTTAAAATGGTGTATCATTGGCTTTTTGGTCAAGACCAGGAGGTTGTTCCAAAGGCCAAGGATATTGATAGAAGGTTTCAACAAGTTTTCAGGAACTGGGTGACAGAGCACTGGAAAAGGCTGCCCAGGGGGGTTGTGGAGTCTCCCTCTCTGGAGATATTCAAAACCTGCCTGGTCGCATCCCTGTGTGATCTGGTCTAGGTGATCCTGCTCTGGCAGGGAGGTTGGACTGGATGATCTTTCAAGGTCCCTTCCAGCCCCTGACATTCTGTGATTCTGTGAAGTTTGACAAACAACAGTTAAACAGACACCTAGCATACCATTGAAGTATTCTGCAAAAAACAAACAACATCTCCCCAACATCCCAGAAAAAAATAAAAATCACAAAATAAAATCTAGGATTTAAGGGCTTGATGAATGCTTTGATAAATCCTGTGAAAACTATGGCCATTTCCCCCCCTTATCTCAAGCCTCAGTCTTTGGATTACTAGAAAATATCAGGATTATTTTTAACCTTACTGCTGAGAAGTAATGATTTCAGTTACGCTTTCCTCTGGTCAACAAGGCCGCATATATGTACTTCATGGAATCATTCTCATTAACACCAGGAAGACACTAATTTCCTTCCTAAGGCCCATAAAGGAGACTGGTAACTCTTTTTAAAAATTTTATGAAACTTCAAAAATCCACCAGAACATAGGAGGCTGTCCCAACATCTGGAAGCGCTTAAAGAGAACTGACTCATTAGCAGATGATTGTGTAACAGATTTATTGGCACATAAAAATGTAAATCCAAGCTATTAGATTGGTGTTTTCAGGTACATTACTGACATCTTGTTACTTATGTAGAATCTTCACTTTTGACTAAAATGCAGTCATTTCCCACTTTACTGTGAAAAAATTAAGAACAAGTTTTAAAAAGAAATGTTTCAAAATTAATCCTAATTTGAAAACTAACATATGTAAAGATAACTGCTTGCCTTACTAATGGATTTCAGAAGTAACCATTTTTTTTTTTAGCCCTGTGAATAAATTAAAATGGTCTTTATCTTATTAATATGAAAATCCCTTTTCTTCTCTATCTGGTACATCAGTAATTAAAGATTTATAAGCATTTTGCCTTATTCTCCTTAGTGAGGTAGGTAAAATAACAGAGAATCTGTGACTATCTTTGCAGGTCCTCTAGATTACAGATATCAATGCCCAGTGTTTACTCACTTCAAAAGTTCTAGAAACATAAGTATAAAAAAATTCAAAGGAACTGACATTTCACAGTCCCCATTATTGATAAATTAAAGTGAAAAAGGAACTTCTTGTCTGATAGGAGTATGAGTAGAGTTAAAACAAAGATCTGATATATTGATATATGTGATCCATGTGCTCATATTTGAGAAGCTGGCAGTTGATGTCATGATGTCTTTTTTACTGATGTCGATAAGGATATGGTAAAGAACTGGGGATTAGGTTCACAAGGAGCAGTGCACTAAATTTAAGTATCCAGGAGACTAAGCTGTCCAGGTTTTGCTACATAATGCACCAATATAATGCACTTAACAAAAGTATTTCCAAAAGCTAGCATACTGATCAGGAATCCCTGAAATGACAGCCTCCATATAGAAATGCAGCAGCTGAGCTGGAGGCTGGAAGTCACACCAAGGAGACTGGATTCAGCTGGCATTAGAGGTTCAGGGTTTCTTATAGGTCTTGATGTTTCTCAGTTCAGTTCAAAATTATTAATACAACATAAAATAATTGGAGAATTTTCTTATTTTGACTAGTAGATAGAATACTGAAGAATACTTTTGGAAGAAAGGGACAGTTATTTAAATCCAGTGTTCACATTTCCTCCTCCTGTTCTTCTTGCTTCTACAGGGTGGAGCTTGATCATTGTTTTAAAACATAGTGAGATTCCTGGAGATTGTTCATTGGTAGCTGGTTCTCTCCATGTTCCAACAGAATTCGAACAACCAGGAAGTTTCACCAAATTCACATTGTTTACCTTTCATTGTCATTTGCTCTTTTCCAACCATTTTATTACTTTATGAAAAACAATCATCAATAACACCAAGAGAACAAGCCATAATACTCTTGTTTAATCAGCTGAACAGATCTCTCAAGGTAGAATCAGTCCTGTTCCATCATTCCAGTGTCATGCAAGCATACATTTGGAAACACCTCTTCCTCATCACCAATGGCTCCATTTTCCTCTTTTCCTCTTGCACTTGCCTAACTTGATTATGACCACATTCCTTCTCTGATCCTAATTACTGTCTGGCTGGTTGATTAGTGTTGCTTAACATTTTAATTGGCTTTGTGACTTCATCTAAAGGCAATGTACTCAAGGAAATGAAGAAATTGGCATACAAAAGTCTGGGAAAGTAGGATACTTAACATCTGATAGCATTTATATGATTTAAGATCTGAATTTTCATAGTACTGATAACTTCATAAGACGCTACTATCTTCATTCAGCATTTGTGAAGCCTAAAATATTACAAGCCAATGAAAAATAATCAGAGTTTAAACTGAATTAAGCTGTTAATCTTACAGCAATTTCATTTTATAGAAGTATATTTGAACTGAGAATGACCTAATAATATTTGTTATATTCATATTTTGCAAATGTATGTCATAATCAGCTGATTACTGCTATTTATTACTTAACAATATGAAAAAAAAATCCACAGAATGTATAAAAAGAGATGAGTAGGACTTCTGCAATATGTTACTTACACAGTTTCATATTTTTATATGGTTTTATTTTACAAAAAGAAACCTATGGGTTTTGGTTTTTTTTTTCCTGAGGTGTTATGAGAGGTTGACTTGAGAGAAATAGTAGATTCTTCATATTCTGTTCTAATATAGATCAGTTTTCATGCTGCAGATACATTATCATTCCTGAGGGAGCATTTTATGTGTAAATAGATTACAAAAGATTAATAAATATAATAAGCATGTTAGGCTGAAGTACCATGTATAAAATATAATTGTAAGCATATAAGTAGAAGATTCTACAGTTAACCTACTGATCCATTGAACTCTATATCAATTTACAGTAACTGGCTGACCACTCAATAAGTCATACATAATCCTTTATTATCCTTTTTATATTCCCATTAATAAAATGTATTTTAAAAGAAAACATGATTCAAATGAATATTTAAAACTACTTCTTATAAATGGTTAGGTTTAGTTAGTGACTATCGTTTTTTTGCGAGCTCTGATGTATGAACTTCAGTAGCTTTGGGGGTTCCTGACCCTTGCTTTTTACTTTATCTATCCCTCAGAAAATGCTTTTGATGAAGGAAAAACTATTTTTTATATAGGAATAAATAACTATTCAAGACATATTGGTGCAATCCATGTGTTATACAGAATTTTACCATTGTACTGCTACTGCACTGAGTTTTCTTTAATACTATTATTACCAAAAATAAATAAAAGATGATGTGCAAGTCACAGAAGTTATACATGAAGCAGGGCGGGACTTTGAGAAACTGGTACAATCATTATTCTATATAAATAGGCTGAATTGACTCAATAAATATTTGTTGTTAGCAATTGATTTTTTTTATTCATCTATGCAATTCCCAGTCATTATTAGGAACTTCCCCCTTTTATTTATTTTAATTGAAGATCAGAAAATAAATGTTACATAAATGTTGTTTGATCAATATGCTTTTTGAAAAACACAAAGGAAACTTCTGAAGTCTTTGTTCCTTTTTTTTTTACCTAAGTGATACACACAGTAGAGTTTCCACCACCATACACACACAATTATTTAGTCTGTGCAAATCGTAAATTTATGAACATTCTTCTGCTCTGGAGCTTATAACTGTGCAGAAGCACTGTGTGCGAAACCAGGTTTATAGCCCCTAACAGCACTGTTAAGTGCTTAACCATAATTTCTAATGATGTCTGTTGGACTTTGCTCTAGGGATCATATGTCTGTTTAAAAATGAATTTCATAAATGCAAGGATCTGGGGGTCTAAAGCAACATCAGATTCACATTCCTTGTGCATATTTGACCTCTGTCTTTCCATTCCCAACCAGAAAGGGCATGAGGCTGTTGGTTTTTTCTGTCAAAGCGAGTAAAACTGCCATTCACTCTATTAATGAGAAATTCAGCTATTGATCTGATCTTTGCTCCGCTACCATTGATTTCTGCTCTTTGTTTGTCATTTGGACCAAGAACTGTCAATAAATTATTGACTGAAGAATAGAAAGTCAATAATTTGTATTGTCCTTAGAGCTTGTGAAAATTGAATTTCTCTTCATATTCATTGACATTTCATAGTTAAATAAAATTCTAAGCTTGCACTAAAACTATTTCCAGATATCTTCTCTTGAAGAGCTTATGAGTATGAAAGATGATTTTTTGACACAATTAATTTGCAGATTAATGCTTTGTGAATAGCAAAAAAAAAAAAATCAGAAAAATTCAGCATTAAACATCTATAAATCAGTTTATGTAATATATCTATTACAATAGGTTAAAATCATAGCCTCTCTGATAGTATAGATTTTACATCCATCCATCAATACCTGAAGTGCTATTAGACTTTTTTCTGGGTTCTTTTAATACAGGGAAAGAGTAGACAAAGCAAGAGGAAAATATAGAGAGTATTCTCAAGGAACTATCTACTGCAGTTTTCAGTGTGTTGTAGAAGAGAGGGCTCGAAGCAGAAAGGATGACTTCAGAGAGCTTTTTTATTTATAGATTTATAAAGAGATCATTGCTAGATTTAATTTTCTACTTGGATCACTAGTTACATATCCACTTCAAGGAATTCTGAATTCTGTGCTGGATGATCTCAGATTTTGAGGCATACTTAGGTTGTTAGTTTTTCAAGAAGCATTTTTTGAGGTCACTAGATTCTCTGCAAGAAATTTTTAATGATACATTTTATTTGATACTTCTATACATTGACTCCTCTGGGTAAACTAACAAAGAGAAAAGGCCAAAAAAATGTAGGCATCTGTATAAACGATGTTGCCAGCAAAAATTAAGTATCCTTTGATTTGACCAGATACCCTACGTCAAATACATACATTTTTGGAAGATAGCCTGCTAAAGGTATATAATGGGAAATGAACTGCCTTCAGTGTTCAAAGCAGTTGCTTGCTTGGCACTTAGAGACACAAGGCAGACAACAGAAATAAATACCAGTATGTGTCAGAAAATACCAGTTCTTCTCAAAGAACATGTGTCAAGAACCATGACACAGATAAATTTTACTGGTTGTTATTAAAGCCTTGGAATGGTAATCAAATTGCTAGTGACATGATTAGGAGCAGTTTAAATAGATTATGGTAGTATTGCAGAGGAAAAATTATCACTATTCAGGACATATACAAGTAAATCACAATATTCCTATTCAATTTTTAGAAAATTTGTGTTAGTTGGACTGTTGTTCAAATTTTCCTGATTCAGGATAAGTAAATGCTGCCATAATATAAATGTGTCTGAAAAGGACAGGGGAGATAATTGCTTCATTTTGAGAAAAACAGATAAAAGTGAAAATATTTAACTTTTGTTTATACAGACAAGGAAAATAATCTTTGTAGTTTTCCCCAGTAATAGTCTGGAATGAATACAGAATGGAAGAAATGTTGAAACTTGACAATTTTCATTGCAGAGAAGCCCCTTTCAATGTTCCACTGAGGACTTCACTATTACTGATCTGACCAGATGTACACACTGTAGAGAATTTCATTCATTTCTTCACACACAGCACGTATGATAACTTCGTAATAAATGCTCTTTAGCAATGACAGTTGTGATACACCCATGAGACTGAGTCCAGGAATATGAAAATTTCCATGGTTCCACAGTTTTATAACAGAAAAAAAAAAAAAAAAAAAAGCTCTGTAGTACATTGCAGCTAAGTATTCTGGTGGAATCCAGCAGTACAATGCCTGTATATACACTTGTTTGCATAACAATATTTAGGATATGAAAGCCCACAGTATAAGCACAGAATGGCCACTCTTAATTATGTAGTGAGCACTGCAGTGAAGATTCAGAGGTTATGTATATTTTACAACTATCAAAATTGCCTGATGTTGGTAGAAGACTTCACTACTTGCTTATGATTTTTGTTAAGGATCTGGTTAAATACATAATAATTTATACTCAAGTCAAAAGCCAAGTTAATACTAAGATTTCCATTGATTTTGAGGAATTTTGTAGTTTGCTTTCTAATCAGTTTCTAGAAGATGAATCACTCCATATATAATGGACACATTTTGTTGGACATTATTCTATACACAAAATGTTCCCAAACACTGAACTTTCTTATATGTGAGAGGTGACAGTTTACTTAACATCAGTCTCCCTTTCTTTTCACAGAAGTGACGTGTCATGAGACCACTGACATCCAATATTTTCAGAAATTTGTCTGAAGCAGGATAAAGTTTTGACATCCAAAGAAATTCCATGGTTACCTGACTGTGGAAACACTCTGTGGAATACTTTTCATAGTTACATATTTATTTATTCTCATTATGATCTATGGCTGCATATTGAAAGCATGGGAACTGTATTTTAAAAAGGGGAAAAACCTTAGAGGTAGCTCAAGAGGTGGGTGATTTCTTTGAAGGTAAGTAACAAATATAATTACTGCAGGTTTATAAAAATTATATCTACCTGTACTGTATATAATAATGAATTGTATACAGCAATTTGGACAAATGAAGAAATAGGTTCCATGCTAGTAGACAAACATGATCAATTACAGAGTTTTATAGATTTTAAGTACGTTGTGGGTTTATATTTTTGAGTTGAAATACTAAGAATAAGACAACTATTACTTTATTCACAGTTCATTTCTAGTTTTTTTCCCTGCAGACCTTGTATAACACAAAAATAAGATCCCAAGTTAAGTCTGCAAAGTCATCGCTTTTTAGGGACTCACAGCCAGTGGTGTTTAATGACCCATATTGGTCCGCTCAACAGGAACCGATCAGCTCTCCTAAAATGGATGGACTATCCCTTACTTTTACATAATGTAATTCTATATTATTTTTAATATTCATGTATTAGCTTTGCACTCCAGTCTACTAGAACAGATTTTAGAGATATCACTAGGGGAAACATAATTTGTGCTTAATTTAACATAACCAGTCCCATCACCTAGAAAACCAAGGTGTATATAATTTTTTTTAATTACCAAAACAGCTTTAATAACCTATTGCAATTAAAACAATTCAGGATTTCTACAGACTTGCTTTCTCTGTATTTTACCACTCCTTTCTATTCTCCTCAATGTAAGAGCAAGGGAAAAAAAAAAAAAAAATTATACCTGGATCACTGAGAGAAATAGGCATAGTCTGTGTATTGAATGATCTTTCTGATTTTCAGTTTTCCAGTGGAGTGCTTCATTTATCTGCATTCTAAAGGAACTTTTATCCAAATCTTGTATTCAGGAATTGTGGTGTTCAGGAAGTAAAATTTGGAGAAACAATTTCCTAGGATAATACACAAATTTATTACAAACTTGTATCTGTGCGTAAACATTTAAAGCTTTGTGATGAAAAACCAAATCAAACCAAACCAACAAAAGGATCAAACAAACAAAACAACAACAACAAAAAAAATCAAAACACTAACCAACCAACTCAAACAAAAAAAACACAAACCAACCAAACAAAAACAAACAAACAAACAAAAATATTTCCTGTCCTGTTTTATTTGCAGAGGAATTTTCAAATTTGAGGTCCCCACAAGAAGAGGACTCCATTAAAAGTGAAGTCCCCTAAGAAACTTTCATAGAGCGTCGAAAAAATAATTAATATGAGGACTTTAACATATGTAAAGTCCACTCTTAAAGGCAATTCTGGAGAAATTTTGGCACCGATCTCAGTCTTGAACCAGAATGTATACTTGTGATAAGGACAGTTTGGCTGAAATTTATAAATTTCCAAAGTTAGCAAGTTAGTTTCTTTCATATCAGAGATCCTGGAACAGAAAGGAGTGCAGAAAATATTGTATTACAAAATATTTACACTTTCAGGCTTTTCACTTCCTTCCAGCTCTGTTACTTTTGTCTCTTAAAAAAGGGATAATATTAAATAAATCTAGAGAAAATGAATCATTAAACCCTTTTATCAAAAGTAAAGATAAAGTAAATGTAAAACTATAAGCAACATTTAATCAGATTCATTGTTTAAATATTATGCATAGCTGTCAAAACATAACCAGGAAAATCTACCAGCTTTTTGTAAGTCACTGCACAAACTGATTGACACAGAACCATGTGTGAAATTGTTTATATTACACAGGTTTATATATAAAAACATACAAACATATATCTTCGTTCTCTTCATTCACACAATAGTGGAGAGACCATCAAGCTTTTAACACTTCTTTCTCAATTAAAATATGTATCATTGCAATCATTTTCTCCAAAAGTGAGACAGTGTTGCAAGACCTGAAGGGTATGTGCTAAAAGTAGAATTTGCCACACTTCTTAGGTCAACTGAATAAGATTAGCATGAATGAAAAGCATGGGTGGGGAGCTGAAATATGAACAGCCTGAATCTTGAGGTTTTAATTATAACATATCCTTTTAGCCCAGGCAGCTAGGCCTGGGAATCATCAAGTATGGTCCCAAGAGAATGGGAACAGCACTAATTCTATTATGAAACACGATAAATGCTTTCAAACTGCTTGTAAACTCGGCCCAACATGAATTAAATCTTGAAGAGCTCAAAGCACTACTTTGTGGGTTTTTAAGTCATTTTCAATTGATCTTATTTCCTGATCAATATCCTCCCATTTTTTGGCATACCCATGTGCCCCATTACAGATATGAATATTTTTCTCTTATCGTCTCTCCTTGATTTACAGTATGATGTATGAAACAGATAAAGTGGGATGAGATCACCCTGTGTTTGCTATTGTAACTTCATGAAATTGTATTTCAGTTAAATAGATTTGGCATCGTTTCTTAAGAAAGCTATTAATCATTCTGTGCCAGGAAAAAAGATTTCAGAGAGAAATTTCCCTTAAGTGAAATCAGTGGGAGTTGCTGTTCTCAAAAATTTGTCAATTATGATTCTACGTGGCAATTCTTAAAGAAAAAAAAAAAAACAAACCCAAAAACCTACTGAGAAGTAATCTGCTAATTTAAAGTAAAAAAAAAAGTTATTAATTATCTTAACTTTTAAATTTAATTTGTATTAAAACATATTCCATATATGCTTCCTTAAAAAAAAAAAAAAGTATTAGAAATTATTGTTACTGTCTGTTTTAAATATTTTTCTCCCTGTGATAATTACTAGTCTATACTATCCTGCTATTTTACCCTGTTCTTTAGGGCACTATAGACCATGTCACTCTTTGATCATTCTCATAAGTCCTTACTATTACCACAGCTTGCTAATAAACAAGTGGTTTGGTATTTTTTTCAACTATTGTTGAAAAAATAAGGGCAGTTTTTATGATCTTATAAGGAATATAACTTTACTTTTTTCCTTTCTCTGCTATTAAAATCAAATCAGAATAGGCATGACTTTACAAAAGACAAATTTTTGTGGAGGAGCCACTGCTGCCTGTTCTCTGAGGGCAGATGAGCCAGGAGTCGAGGTGACTAGTGACTGCATCAATTGGTCAGAGACACCCTGTGCTTGAGAGGGACCAAGGTAGTGGCAGTGACAGTCTCTGTCAGTCACAGGTGATCACCAGAGATGGTGAGGTAATGAGTGGGCTATAGGGTCGAGCGAGGACATCCTGCCAGCACATCAGGCTTGCAGAGGACAGGACTACCTGTAACATAGGAATGAGGTCCTTCCAGGACATGGATGGAGCTTTTTCAGCATTTCTGAAGCAGGGACTGGCAAACCTGTACTGAGCTGAAACAGGGGTCCAGGACCATGGGCAGGCAGTGGGGAGGTCCTAGGGGATCCTGAGGACAGAAATTAAGGTCTTTTAGTATCTTCACTTGTTCCATGTACATTGAATTTGCTAGAGTTTTCCCATGTACAAGGCAACTGGTCCTTGACAAACATCCTACTGATCCTAAAAAGACTTTTTCTTCCATGTATCACATCACCACAAATCCTATTCTGGATTATGGTTCAGTATTTTACCTGAAGGTTTTGAGATTACTTTGTCCTTTCTAGTAGTTTTCTAGGTCTAATATCTATATATGTTAATAAGATTCATAAATTATTTGTTGAGAAATACAACAGAAATTTCAGCTTTACATGCAATGTAAATTTCCTCCCTTAATAAATCAATGTTAATAGCTAAATTTCTGAGAAACTTGGGTTGTGCAGTTTGCTGTAGAACTTTTCAGCAACAAGATTATCTGGTCAAAGAACTTGTCATCAGAATGCAGAGAAGTTTTAGTTTTATCTTTTCTAACCTTAAATACTACTGTCCTTTCCACTTTTTTTTCACTTTTCAATTGTATGTGTATCATATGTATCTTATCTGCTTTTTACCCTACCCGAAAGTGCAGCTGGGCAGACAGCGCATTTGTTAATTTCAGACTATACAACAATTTTTCCAAATGTTGAAGTATTACTGTTTCTTAAAAACACCAGTAAGCACTGCTTCCCTACTATAAAAAAAAAAGTCATGTAAAACCAAACCTGCCATTTCCTTGTACCTCAAGTTTTTCTTTTATTTGTAATAATCTTTATAAGTTGTTCCCAATGCAGAAAAGACAGTCACAACATTCATTCAGAATATGTCTCTTTATCCCAAAGCACTGTGACTGTACTAGCACTTTCTTTGGTTTTGTTTTCTAACTTTTACACAAATATACACCTCAGCTTCAACATCAGGGTAACTCCTAAATATCTAGTTCAGTTCCTTTCAAATCAGCAAAGTTCTAATACATATTTCCCATAAACATATATTCACAATTCAAAAGTCTCAAGTTTAATCCTTTTTGTTGTAGCTTATGAATAAACATGTAAAAATCAACTTCTGCTTTTGACATGATCAATCATAAATATATATATTTTTTTAAATATTTATTTATTACAAAATGCAGTGTGAATCAAGGACAATTTTCTGCAGGAACACTTTCAGCGAGCTAGTCATATGGATACTCATCATTTTCATATACTCAGTAGCAACATGAAATGCTGAGTAGGCAAAATAAAAACAAAAATCTAAACTCGGTTTGTGCATTTACTCACACAGAAATAGAGGCTCGGTGATGAATAAAAGGAGCCCATTCATTTGTACATATCAAGAAAAGACTGTTATGGTGCATCCTAGAGAGCCATCAGTATTTGAAAAAGGATCCTGATATCAGGTTGTGATATGTTAATAACTATTAACAAGTTGCTTGGAACAGTGTTTTTATATGAAACGGTGTGAAAGTCAAGGAGTGGCATGCTGAGGCATGTGACTACTGATGGGTATAGTCTTGACTTAGGAAAGTAGCACAAAATCAGGGAGCTGTTTAAGAGAAAGATTCTACTTTGAAGAGTATGTGCCTGATCCCAGTATAAACAGGGAGACCAGATTCTACTCAGATCTAATCTAAGCAGAAACATATAAAATCCAGGAGCATTATCCACTTTTACAATCAGAAAATGAGAATGTTGAATTATTAGAGCTACTTAGTAGCATTTCTAATTTTTTCTTCTCAGAAAAAAAAAAAAAAAAAGAAAACAAAATAAAAAAAAAATCCAACAAACACAAATCCAACCAACCAAAAAAGCCAAACTTCTAACTAAATATAACACCTGTTCCCATAGTGGTGAAGCAAACAATTTTCAAATTCCTGGATAACAATGTATGAAGCTGTGTAAATTTCTCTTCCAAGTTATAAAGTACTAAGCCTGATTGGGAGCTTGGAGTGAGTTACCTTCCCTCTCCCAGGTTCTCAGTAAAATGAGCCAAAGCTTCTTCTCCAGGTCTGAGAAAAAACAATACAGCATGTCTCAGCATCACATGGCTGAATTTTTATCTGTTCCCCAAAACATTCATCTCACACATGCTACCCAAAGGGACCTGACCCTGCCCTGTTTAGGAGACTGCCGAGATACTATCAGTCAGGATCATGCTAAATATTACACTTAAAGGATACAAGTGGCCTTGGCCAGGTGCTTTGGCTTTACATATGGCTAATATATGTATGTTAGACATACATGTGGCTACTATGGATGAAGCCAGAAGTGGTGACGACTGTTAAAATTGCTGCTTCCTAATGAACCTATGCAAGTTTTAGTGGTATCACATTTAGTATTGCTTCTTTCCACCACCATATCATCAGCCTTGTTTCTTGCTTACACTGCTCCTCACAGCTATTATAATTTCTTTATTTTTATTTTTATTTTGTGCATGTTTTGCTTGCTTCTTGGTGGCTTACTGGGGAAAATAAAAGAGAAGAACTGGTGAGGTTATTAAGAGATGTCAGCTTGAGAGTAGCAGCTCTCCAGTTCTGATATTTAAGCCTTCCAAGACAGGTTGCAGTAATCCAATCTCCTTTTCACATTTAGATTCTCCTTCTTTCTTGCTTTATTTCTCTGTGAGGCATTTAATCTTTTCCATCTTTTTCCTCATTCATGACCTGGTATCCAATTACAGTAACTATTCTTGCTTCCTCATGTCAGCTGTATCTTTTCAGTATTTATTATTTTCAAATAGTATCTCTTACCACAGACTATCTTCATATTTTTAGCCTTAAAAAGCCAATTAAAATTCTCAGGAGCTGCTAAGTCTAACATTTTTTCACTGTTTTTAGCGATTTTCATCACAGACAGTTTTTATATGCAAATATAGTCTTCTTGATATTTCAGAGCTAGGCAAAAAACATGGCCATTAGCAGCTTATGATTCCTACTGAAATTTGCCCCAGGTAAAATGTTTGATTCACTGTAGCTGAAGATCAGAATGATTAGAATATCAAGTTTAAATAGCTATTTTTAATGCTTCATTTGACATCTTAAAACCTGCACGCCTGTCTATTTTTAAGCTGGCAATTCTGACACACATAACTGTCATGATACACTACCTGTTATTATACTTTAAGTAGGTGCTAATTGCCACCTTCAAGCTAGATGAGCTTGTACAAACCAGTAATATGCTTTAATTTAATTTATGTGTAATAATTATTTAGAACAAATAGAATTTATGACATTTTAAATGTTGTGTTCTGGGCTGCAGGTGTCTATAAGGTAAAGTATATTAAATTGAATTTCGCATCTTCTATATCTCCCTATACTTCTGCATTTTCAGGAAATTTGGAATTCCAATACACAGAGAGACTGATATATTCATAATGTGCAAAAATGATAGTGATCATCTAGCGTCATTTCAGGAAATATACATTATGCTATAACATCCAAGAAAGTTCCCAGCTGTTTTGATTCTCAAGAATCAGGACAAAAAATCATTTTGAGGTTCTTTTAAAACAATCTGAGAATAGAAATAACAGGCCTAGAGATTGTAGCTAAGTGTCTTTGATTATATATTTATGGGGTTTTTTTAATACAGTACTTTAGTCGCTGACATACCTCTTTCCCGTTAGAAATAATGTTCACTAATGCAACGTATAAAAATGAAAAACATTCAAAATGAAATATCTAAAAATTATTATTAGGAATAGTCAGGCTACTATTCTAATTTATTAAGTAGATAGTAATATTCTAATTTTCTCTTCCAATAAGTACTGTATTTTAAAACAAAACCAGAAAAAGAAACAAAATGTAAGAGCATCAAGATACCCTAAGTAATATTATAACTTAGTCTCCAGATGGAGATTGTGATGAGAAAGAGAGAGACAGTGCTGATGAGAAAGAAGAAAATGGATTTTTCATACAAGTAAAATGTAAAGTGATAAAGTTTCATAGGCCTCTTGGTAATTACACAAAATTCCTGCTAGTGGTAGCAGACAGTCAGAATGTAATACAGAACAAAACCCAAACCTTATTTAAAAATAGGTCATATATA
>JAAGNO010008360.1:34849-59134 GCA_033439905.1 Ceryle rudis | reverse complement strand
CAACCTCTCTGGGCAGCCTGTTCCAGTGCTCTGTCACTCTCACAGTGAAAAAGTTTTTCCTCATGTTGAGGTGGAACTTCCTGTGGTTCAGCTTGCTACCATTACCTCTCGTCCTATCACAGGTCACAACTGAAAAGAGACTGGCAAAATAAAAGAAAAAGGTAGTAAAAGAAATTCCAATATCTGATCTATAGGAAACACCTTCTTAACAGCTTCAGCACTTGTGATGTAAGGATTGTGACACAGATGGAAGGAGGTTTTATTGCCTATAGGAACATGCTAACATCCTATCTCTGGTTGTGACGAATCTCTGATGCTTTGTGGTATCTTATCTTCCCATGCTACAAAGTGAAGATAGGTAACAAAAAGAGAAAAAAGTATTCTTGGATCAAATAGTTACTTGAAGCTTTAGAACTCTATATTAATACATTATCAGACATATTGCATCTAACACAATCAACAGAGAGAGAGATGACTTTTTTAACCCATTTTGGGTGGGGGACACCCACAGACTCACATGCTTTAGTTTCTGACATTATCATGATCCTTTACACATCCTACAGTTGTTTATATAAGCTTATGTTCTCCATTACAAACGAGCTTTGGTTCTTTTCCTTTGCAGTCTTGTGCAAGAAGTCTTTTTTTCTACATGTTTGACATCTCCCTATAACTAGAATATCTGAGTTCATAAGTGATGAGATAGTCTTTGAGATCCTAAAAGGCTGTTTCTCTGAAGGGAAAAACAAACCACAAAAAACCCCACCCTGTTGCTAGTTTTATAGTGTTTGTTTGTTTGTTTGTTTGTTTTGATATATATTTTTTAAAGGAGTAGATGAGGAGTAGCCCATGCTTTCCCATTTAAAAAAGATTTTCATTTTTGGCTTGTCATTAATCTCATGATCCATTGTAATCCCCTAGGACTAGTGACCATTTCTGCTCTTTTTTTTTTTTCTTTCCCTCATGAGGAAGGACTTGCTTTTGCTTTCCCTCTGACATTAATGCATTCAAATATCATACAAATCTAAATTGTTCAAATATTTTTTCCAGACACTCCCTTAGTAAGTCAGCTGAGACCTGTCAATCTGATCAGGGCTCTGGACATCATCTCATGTCATTCCAACAACACTAAACAAGCTAGCATTCAAATGTTCCCTCCTTTAGCCTAAATATCGACTGTGTCCAGTCAGACTTGATAACAATAATATTATGCACAATAATGTTATACACAAAAGAATTCTTAACATAATTTTAAAGCTATAAGGTCAAATGCTAAAAAAAAAAAATTAGGAAATACAAAATGTAAGTTTACTAGTGCTTTTTTTTTTGTCCGACATTCTAATACCATTTTTCCATGGTCTACTGCAACTTTCAGCACACTTAAATAAATTTGGTATTATTTCACCTGCCTTGCTTATAGTATGGCCTTCTGGCTAATATGCCTCACACCATTAAAAAATGTAATGATTAAATATCTCTTTAGCTTTTCTATGGCAGTGATCACTACAGTATCTGAATGTTTCATAAATATTAATGGGACTCTTCAGAGCATCTTAGTAAGAGGAAGGGATGGCAATCTTGTTAAATAAAACTGAGGGGAATTACAAAGAAGCACAATTTGAAATCAATCTTATTAACACAGTTAACATTAATGCATTTTCTATTTTCAGAGCAATTCTTATAGACAACAGTGCAGCTGTGAGCTCTCAGCAGTTGTGAAGATAGCCTTCCCCAAGATAAGCCTGCAGAAAAAGAAGGAGATATCATTAATGACCAGTCTTTTAAAACTTTACATTCAGTGACTTAAAATACTGCCACAGATGTTTTGTAGTAGAGGTAGGAACTGGGTTAATTCATCAGGACACTATTTATTCCTCTTAACCATCCTTTGCCTACTGTTCAGTATACAATTTCTAGTTTTGCAGGAAAAAAAAGGCTGATATAAGTGTCATTCTTTCATTCTCTAGGACATATTCACCCTTACAGCTTGACATCCTCTCATTGCAGGGAGTGTGACATCATTACCGTATCACATACACTCCAATAAAGGCTCTATTCTGAACTACCAGACTGTCTTGAACTTCTGGTTATTTATCTCAGCCTCACACTGCAAGTCTTGGGCTTGTTCTTCTCCTCAGACTCCTCATTTCAGAGTAAGGTTCCTTCCTCAGTTGACACATCACAGTTTGGCAATCTCCAATCCTGTGCTAATTCACTGAACATCTCCCTTTCGAACCTCTGCTTTCTGTTAAAGCCGCTTCCTCTTCTGTGCCATGAGAGTTGGATCTCAGCAAAGGAGAGACAGGGTGGCACCCCCAAGCATGAAGTGGCATGAAAAATCCTTTGCCTCAAGCTGACATAAGTGTAGCACAGTTTTGATAGTTTAATCAGTGAAATCTCAAAAGTATTAGCGCTCGTGTGAGACCTGTATTTTTTCAAAAACTCTTTAACAGCACAAACCTCACATGAATTTTATTAGAGACAGAAAGCACAGTTCTGGTACATATTCCACCTTCCTTATTGAATCAAGTACTAGATTGAAAGATTTCCAGAATTTATGTTGTGAAGGTTGATATGTTCTCCAGATTTAGGGAGGAACATTATGTCTGATTTTCTTATTAAACTAATAGCAACCAAAAATCCATCTGAACTGCTGCAGATAGCTGTCACAAACAAATTCTGTTCATAAGGTTTAGTATAACAGGATTAAAAATGACTGAAAACATAGTCAGATTAGCTTTAATGGAAGCATCTCTACTGGCTTTAACTATAATACTTCTGAAGAGATTAATTTTAATTCTTCTTTTTCTTAAAGTACAGATGTGGTTAGCCCCATGTTAATGATTCATATGATCTAGAAGAAAAGATCAAGGAAAACAACATCTGTGAATGTTCCTGGGCACAAAGTACAACTAGTCTGAAGTAATTAATCTGCCAATTAAAAAAAAAAAAAAGTCCAAATTTAAAACAACTCTTGGGTGATCAAATACTCTTGTACTGTGTTTATGACAACAGACCTGTTGCCACCTAACCTGTCCAAGTTGGTTAAAGCTCAGTATCATGCATATAATATGCTGGCCATTCACCAGACCTTTTTCAGTGTCCCTGCAAGACCAAGGCTTGCATAGCTTCTTCTAGGGATGGCAACTTGAACAAGAAGCATTACTTCTCATTTATTTTTCACTGAGGCTCAGCAAATAGATCTGCATCTCTGGTGAAATTAGTGATCAACAACCTATCACGATAGAAAAGTAGATACCACAGGAAATAAAGGGTCAGGCAATATTTGAGATGCAGTGCTATGGTTCCTACTCAGCAACACTGGTGAATGAATGAACAGCATTCTGGATTCTGCTGTTTTGCAAGAAGGTCTAATTCTTGCTGTGTTTCATACTCCTGTCAACCTTGCAACACTGAGGTCTTCTTGTGAATGTATTCCCTACTGTATTCACTGTCCTACAGCCTTTTTGTTCTTTCTGTCCCTAGACAGTTATCACTTGATTTTTTAAATGACATAGCAGCAAGTATCACACAGGCAACTGATTTAAAAACATTCCTAAAAATGTGTGTAACCTTTGAAACTAGAGTTAATGCATTTAAACCATTTCTAATTTTCTAATAAAAAACCATAAAACTAACACAATAATATTCTCCTAATATCAAAGTTCCAGCTTTTCAGAAAATAAGTAACTCATCACATCCTGTGATCTGCTACTTTAAAATGTAGCATCTTAATACTCATTTACTCAGGACAACAGACCTTAAATTATTTGTCATTTAGTATTCAAAAAAGCATTTCAAGAGGTATTTTCACCATTACTAAATTACATTAGCTCTGCTATTTGACTTCTGCAATTAATAAAACCACAGGATTTAATAAAAGTCCCATGCAAAGTGTGGGAGAACAGAATGGATTAATAAAAGACATAAGATATTATATATTTTCCTAGCATTTTCCTAATTTAATGAATAATTAGCATTGCTATTAATTATTTACCTCATATGTTACTGGTTCTAAGGACAATTTCCCACAGTCTATATTTATAGGAAACTGGTATTTCATGCTGTAGCTATCAAATGGTGCCATATGTGCTGCCTTTTGTAAGAGAAATAATCATCTATCTTTGGAAGTATTTGTTAAAATGTAAGATAAATACCATTTAATAACAAGTACAATTAAACACAAATTTAATATTCTCTTTTAATTTTATTCAGGCATCTATGTCAGCTTCATCACTATTAGACTACATGAATGCCTACCCTTTTTGCATTATTCAACTGTGTATTAATGTGTTGGATTCATCACAATTACCTTAAAACACCTAAAACTTAAATATCTAGCCTAAGAGGGTCATCTGACCATGTAGTCATATCTAGTCACCATCTAGTCATTAAAGCAGCCCCAGAGGCTAATACATCCCACTCTGTCTGCTAGCTAAAACAGAAAAGATGAATTGTTTTGTGGAGGTTCCTGATGGTGGTAAGTTAAAACACTTGCAAACAATTTTAATTTTTATCTTTTTAATTGTTTTTCCATCATACTTCAGCACCGTGGCTGCCTCAGGTGATCAGGAAAAGCAAACACACAAAATATTCTCCCCTCCCCTCTGGAGCCAGGAGCATGAAGGTCTTATTCTGCATAACAATCACTGAGAGCTTTTGAATACCATGGTACCTCACAGACTAGTGTCATATTATGCTGCAAGCTCTACTATGTTTTTTCTTTCTAATGTTTTGCTATTTTAAAGCATTTCATATCTGTTCAATCACTTCAATGTTTTAATGTGGATGTAGATAAGGGATGGTCGTGAGCTACTGATAATAGAATATAATGAGCCATCTCAACATGATGTGATGAGACCTGGAGTCAGAGGACAGATTTATGGTACTTGATTTCACAGGGACTAGAATTAAAGCTCAGATGCTTAAAGCATGACTGTAGAGACATAGCAAGAGTCATGCTTCTGGATAGCCTGTAACTATTTATGAAATTGTATTTCAGAATTTAAATATAATGGAACTAGGCACTGTATTTAATTTTCACCTTGTCATGACTGAAAGTAAACCAGGGTTGCAGGAATGCACGTCAAACATGTAGAGAGGTACAGAGAGATTTAGATACAGAGAAATCACCACTCCACAGTACTCTGAGCCTGTAAGGCTTTGAGAATCAATCAGTTATATTTATGAGAAGCATAGGAGAAATGATTTCTCTCATGATATCCATATCACAAGAACAAAGGAACAGACAATTTAATTAACTAGAGGCAATATTGCAAACATGAAGAAAACACTTACTACTTGACATGAGTATTCCTATATCCTACTAAAATTTCCTAGGTACTCTGTATCATTACAAAGTAAGTAGCATTATAGAATAAAATTCTTTAAGGCCTAAATTGTTAATAGAGATGTCTTAAGTTAATATGCCTAAAAATTCCACACTTGAAGGTAAAATTTTAAATTATAGAGTCCCTACATATTGGATTTCATAACTATAGATGCTGACCCTCTATACTCATGCATGCACAAACACATTGCCATCCTATAACCACAGTTACAGATTCCTACCTCAGACAGCGGCTAGCACCAGATGCATCAGAGGATGGTGTGAGAATCCCACCAGAGCAGTGGGATTTTTTTTTACTCTTATTCTTACAAAATCAGAATCAGAATGTAGACATGACACTGTGAGAGATAATAGTGAGAATGCTGGAAAAGAAGGAAGAAGCTTGATTTGATTTGCATTCACCTTCTCAAAAACAAATTGAAAAACAGAAAAAATGCAGACATACTTTGAATTGCATCTGTTTTCAGAGTCAGAAATATACACTATTTTTAATATACATATAAAAAGAAAATATGAGTATTTTAACGGTTGATGAAAGACTGATTGTTTGCAAGAATTTAGCTGTAACTCGTGGAAGAATAACATCAAGTGCAAAGTCCTGCACCTGAGTCAGGGCAATCTCAAGTGTAAATACAGGCTGGGCAGAGAATGGCTTGAGAGCAGTCTTGAGAAGAAGGACTTGGGGGAATCAGTTGATAAAAAACTCAACATGAGTTGGCAATATGCAGGTGTAGCCCAGAACAGCAAACGACATGTGGCCAGCAGGTTGAGGGAGGTGATTCTCCCCCTCTATTCCTCTCTTGTGAGATTCCACTTGGAGTACTGTGTCCAGTTATGGGGCCCCCAATATAAGGACATCAAACTGTTGGACTGGGTCCAGAGGACGACCACAAAGATGATCAGAGGGTTGGAGCACCTCCCCTATGGGGACAGGCTGTGAGAGTTGGGGCTATTCAGCCTAGAAAAGACAAGGCTTCAGGGAGACCGTATAGTGGTCTTCCAGTACTTGAAGGGGGCCTACGAGAAAGCTAGGGAGGGACTTTTTACAAGGGCTTGTAATGATAGGATGAGGGCTAGTGGCTTTAAGGTGGATGAGGGTAGATTTAAACAAGATATCAGGAAGAAACTCTTTACTATGAACATGGTAAGATACTGGAACAGGCTGCCCAGGGAAAGTTGTGGATGCCTCCTCCCTGGAAGTGTTCCAGGCAAGGCTGGACAGGGCCTTAAGCATCCCCGTCTAGTGGAAGGTGTCCCTGCCCGTGGTATGGTGGTTGGAACTAGATGATCTTTAAGGTCCTTTCCAACCAAAACCATTCTATGAAAAATGATGCCAACACCACTTTGCTGGCATGGCCAAACATCTTCATTATGAACAGCTGATACTGCAAGTATAAAAGAGTTGCAAGCTGGATAGGCATAGTAAATAAAAAAAGTTTATTTAAAGTTATATTTTTCTCAGTACATGTTAAAGAGGTCTGATGACCATTCAAAGGACTGACAAGGATCAGTTACATGAAATGTTTACCTAGTTAAGCCCCTGTAGAAGTGTTTGTGGCCACTCAGTGGTGCTCTGCACAGAAGAGAGTGCATTTTGATGCTTTTGATAAGGTAAATTATTCATAATGTTCTAAAGTCTCAGTGTCTTTCTCTCACCTAGCCTTTCCAATAGATTTCACCTCTTTCTTTGAGATTATTTAAACTTTCTTCTGTACACTCATAATCCAAAATACCTCCAATTTCTCCATTGTCTTCCCACTCTCCTGAATGAAATGTTCTTCTACCCCTTTGCCAAACTTTCTACTAATCCTCAAGTTCCTACTTGAAAAATACAACTCTCTAACCAGTTTTGAATTGAGTTTTCTCAGTTCACAGATCTCTTTTCCATTTAATGTCCTTTTCTGGTAGCTATTGAGTTAATTTTTTTTTTATTCTCTGTCTCTCTCACCTGCTTTTCTTTGATTTCATTAAAGGGCATAACCTGAATTGGGGAACAGCTGAGCCTCATAACAAAGTGTCAGAGCTATTGTTCTTAGCTGAAAAGGAAGAAGAAGATGACACAGAAGAAAAGTTATAGAAGACACTGTGGGAAAGTGTCCGGAAGAAGGGGACTGGAGAACAAGTAAAAGTTTACACAGAAGTATTCTCAGAGGGATTAATATCCAGAATATGAAAATCAGCTATGATAATCCTGAACTTGAAAATGTAAAGGGAATACCAAAGCGTGTGTCAAAGGAATTGAGATTTGTTTTTTCCATTTCTACAGCTTTGTCTTTGCTAGACAGGGACACAAGGGAGAAGCAGATGTGCCTAATATTAGGCATTAGAGTTATACCTCAAGACTTTTGCTATACCTTTAAAAATTTAGCTTATTTCAGCAGCAAATTTAATATAGAAGCCGCAATCCTAAAAATGGTGTTGGAGAAAGCAAAAAATGAGTAACAGAAATACTTACATTAGGCCTTTGTGGTGGTTGTTTTTTTTTTTCCATGTAGTTAAGCAAGCAAAAAAATCACCAAGGGAAAGCTAATCATCATATAATGAATATTACTATTATTCTTGTTTAAAAAATAAGGTAGCTGTTTAAGGAAGGAAAAGACTATCTAAATGTAGGAGATATTAGTTTCTGAATCACTTAATTTTATAATCACCCTGGTGAGGAATGTCTGCATGGGTTCAAGCCAAGAACTGAACTCCAGAAAGAAGAATTCACAAGTTGTCTTCAGTTTTTTCAGAAAGATTCCTGCTCAGCATTTTGAAGACTGAAGTGTATTTGGTCAGAAATAATAATAAAAAAAAAAAAACAACAAAACCAAACAACAACTCAAAAAAAAACCACAAAACCCACAAACCACAAACCAAAAAAAAAAACAAACCAAAAAAACCCAACAAAACAAAAAATAACCTCTAAATGGCTTTGCTCTAAACCTATCAGTGTGCCATTCACCTGTATATCTATGTCTATGTGTTTGCTGGGAACTCATACTGCTAATAAGTTATCCGCCTGAGTACTTAGGAACAGCACCCTGATAAGCTAAAACCATTCATTAATACACTAAAGTCTCAATATGTCAGTATATATATTAACTTTTTCTCCATTAACTGTTTATTTTAAACTAAATAGCTACACAGCAGTATTTGTATTATTATGTAGCAGCCCCATAAAAGAAGCAATGCTGTCTCATGCCTTTGTATCAGATTCCGTTCTCCAACATTTATCAAATCTAAATGATAGTTTTATGTATTCAAAATTACATCAACCTCTCTGTTTTCCTTATGTATTTGTGGTAGCTCTACCAAGTCATTTCTATCAACCCCTAAAATTCTTCCTGCTTCATGTGGCAAATAAAGTCCTTGTTGTTATATAGAAAGGGCCAGAAATTCTTATTCAGGACTGTCAAAGAAAGGTTTAGCTCCAGGGTACCTGGAAAATCAATTGCTGCTTAATTAGGTTTATAATTACTAGTGACTGTCTCATTATAAAAAGCAGCTGATATTGATGTGCCATTTGAACTTATTCCGGTATCATGAGCATGTAGTAGTAAACATCAGCAATACAGGCGGCACATCAGTGCTAATGTTTGCTCAGAGCTAGAAAGGAACTGTGGCAGAAGAGGACAAGCTTTGTCTTATTCTAGGCAGTAGCATTCTGGATTTTTATTCTGTCAATGTTGTACTGGATTCCCAGGAAGTTCTGATGTAGTCAAGCCAATACACAATACAGAGCTGGAGTTCCTGCAGAAAGGCCAGTAAGAACTTCGGGCAATAAATGGTAATCCCATGCGGGCATACCTGACAAAGCAGCAGAGTGCCTGGCTCAGGCATCAGCTCAGTCAGACACAGAAGGAAAACATAGAATAACTAAAGTTAGGCTGAGCTAATAAATTTAAATCCATTTCAAAGTCATATGAGGGACACTGGTGTCCTCAAAAGGGATTCACCTCATCCAAGAGACATCTGAAATATGTGCAATTAAATGCTTCAGAAGGTGCCTACTTCTTTCCTTCACACAGGCTGGAGCAATTAGTAGAGAATCTGATGTCTTTCTTTTATGTGCCTAAAGGTGCACAAGATTAATCCCATTCTAAGTGGTTTTTTGCCTAAATTTCCAAAGTAGACCGATTGGGCATTCCTTCTTGAAGCGTGCCTAATCATACCAACAGTTTTAAGCTGCGTATGAGTGGAGTTGACTCATGTCTTAGCTAGGCTCTAATGACTAAAACAAAGTATGGTGCCTGTGCCAACTCACTCCCCAGCCCAAAATTTTTCTCGTTACAGGGAATTTTCCTGACTATATTGTTGTATGCTATAGTGGGATGAGAAACTTATTTCAGAGGTGAATGTTGTATAACTTACGATTAGTTAAGTTGCTCTACTAAATCTCTCATGTTAGAGCAATCCCACCTTGCTTCCACAGTTTAATGTAATAGTCATTTGACTAGAGTGTGAAAATTAATCTCAAGTTTAATATAATGTGCAAATCCAGGGAGAAGGAGTTGTCAAATGTGGATTCTAATGCTCATTACATTTAACACTTGTATAGTGTATAGAGGGGGGAAAAAGGCATAGTACTTTGAGTAGAAGCAGGTAGGCCAGATTGCCGCATAGGGGAAATTGGCTTTTCTCCTACCATTCAAAAGAGGAGAATTAATAATATGGAATCTGGGTGAATGTAGAATACATGGGCTAAACAGAGACGTGTGGGTAGAAGTAAACACATCTTACTTTACTGTGAGATGACTGAACCTTGTGTAATTTCCATCTGGTTTTGGCCAGCTCATAGTCATCATTCCTGAAAGAGAAAATTTATAATCAATCAGAAAAAATTCTTTTAAAGACTGCTACACACAGTTTTGAGCTTCAGGCTAACATTTGCTGTGTAATATTTTATTTATTTATTTATTTATTTATTTTTATCTGCAGTTTCTTAGGGGTCCATCAAGCAAGGGTGTCCCAAACAATTGGTTTTGTTGCTTAAAATGTTTCTCAATAAAGTTGTCACAGTAAGGGGGCAAGGATCTGATTCAACAAATGTACTCTCTGTTAAAATGCATTACAGTTATGCACATGAGTCAAAAGCTATCTGGAGTTGCATAGACCTCTTTAGGGCAGCCTGACACGCTTTATTATATTCTTACATGCGAGATTCCAAAAGATAGCAGAAGATGATAGAAAATGTATCCTGGTATCTCCTTTCTTTGGGGGGGATACATTTCAAATATGGGGAAAAGCAAGGGTTAAGTAAGAAAGGTATTTTATAAAGTGGATTATTTTGAACCCCAGATTCTTTTGGACATTTTATGTCCAAAGACCCGATGACATTGCTAATAAGATGTGTATATGATAGCATAACCACACAGGCATTATAATTTCAGATGCCAAAGATCCATCAATTTTTTAGTCATTTTATTACACTAAGGGGAAAAATAACTCATATGTACTAACTGAAAACAGCCATCCTCATGTAGTTTACTAGATTGGTAAGTCTAAGAAAAGATTTTATTAGAAATGGTGTACTTTGCTGGAAGATATGATGTATAACTGCATTGTATTCAGGAATCTGGGTTCACTGTTGGATAGTTGAATGAAGCAGAAATATTCTGTGATAAACAGGATATAAAACTCGATTGTATATTTGCCTTTTGTGGTAAAAAACCTTTCCTGTATAGGGATGATGTGGCAGCAGCTTTGTCATTTGTTCCTGTTTGAAGTATTATTATTTCTGAGATTCTTGTCCCAACTTGAATATATAAAACAAAAAAAGTCATGGGTTTAACATGAAGCTGCATGACATTGACTTACTTCAGGATCAGTCTTACACTGGAAGTGAGTGAAGAAGAGTTTGTGAAAAAGAAATTGGTATATTTGATTGTTTTTAAAACTCTTAAGTATTTTTTGGCATTGCGAATTTACATGAGGAAATAGGTAGAAATTAAATATTACTGGATTATTAACCTTATAAGCACCAAAAACTAAAGCTACTGCACAATTTCTTTTAAAAACAAATATCAATAATTGAGAGCACATGCATTTGTTTTTATTTGAATCATATCACCATAAACTCTGGAAAACATTTAAAAATAAAAAGTATTTTAAAATACTAAATAGCACCAAAGAAAATCAGGAATATTTGAATAAAATCCATCACAATTGATTTTTTTTTTTTTTATGAAAATCTATAATCCTCACCAAAAAAAAAAAATAAAATAAAAAATAAAAAGTCATTCAAGTAGCTTTTAGATGAACAGATCTATTGCCTCATTTTAGGTGATTACTCTTTTTTTTGTACATTTTCAAACATTTTAATTTCTTTGATTTCTCGAACAAATATATCAGTAACTTATATTAGCATTTAGATGCATCTGTAAGCATTCTTCAAGCCTACCAGAGTGTTGAATACCTGTGCTGCCAGTTCTGTAGTCTGGGATTTTTTTAATGTGTGTATAGAGAAAAAATAGGCTCAGGTAGGCTAGATGTAACCAGGGGAGTCTAAACTCCTTTAGCTTCCTCCATAAAGCACTATGGATATAGACATGTACAAATTTATGCTTAGAAAACCAACTACATTTTAAAGAATAACAATTTAATAAAATTGGTTTAGGGTTCTCCTTGCTTAAGGGGTATCCTGGAAAACAAGGAAAATAAACACATTTGAGGAAACAGGGAAACACAGAAATAAATTATTAAAAGGATGTAGTCAAAGACCTTTCCTCCTTTTTAAGACAGAGAAGGTTTATGAAGAAAGTAAAATTAGGAAATCTGAAAGCTGCATTAGAAGTCTACTTCACTGAATAAGACAAAATTACCAAAATTGTGAGGTTAAAGCATTGTTATTTAGATTATTTTTTTTTTTGGCATTTCTTTCATCATAACCCAACAGTGTGACGTTTCTTGCTTTCCTCCTGGAAAATGCACATGGCTTTTTTTTTGCCTGGTTCCTTGCCTTTTTTAAACTAAACTTTAGCTTCCCAGGGAGCACCTACTTCAGTTTCCAGTCTTGCTGTTGTGTTCATGGCCAAGCAGTGCAACTAAGATGAAACAGTCTCCTATGAAGCTCTCGATGTATGATTTGGTAGAGTATCTCTGCATTTAGGCCATTAACCTCAAGTTCAATATGAGCAAAGTAGAGACATCTGGAATTTGAGAAACATTTGAGCATATGATAGCAGTTTTCCCAAATCCTGGAAGTGTATTTCAGGTTCACTTTGTTGAACAAATTGACTTCTTGCAGGTTTCTGTTTGCCCCACATTGAGAAGGGAGTACCAGCTATCTCATGTAGAAGAGGAGTGATGAAAGGTATAACAAACCATTGTCTTCTGACATGTATCAAAAATAAAAGTTGTCGATTTTACTATCTATAAATTGATGCACACATTTACAAATGCACTGGTACATGAATCAGGTCCCAAGGACTGCTTTAGTTCTTTTAATTCACATTTAGTAAGTCTCAGAAACTTCTTGAGAGCAAGGCATCTCTCAAAAAAAAAAAAGGCTTATTGAATTTGAATATAGCCTTAAAGAAACACCCCCACAAATGCTCTTTATAATATTGCTTTTAAGATAGAAGAATATGTTCCTCTGCACAGGAACCAGCTGGCTTCACCATATACTGTATAATTTTAAATGATAAAGCCCTTTTACTAGCTCTTGCATTTAGAGGTGTAATTTGAATACCCAGGAAATCAATATCTGCTTCGCTACAGGATTACAACCAAATAATTGAAATATCAGAAGGGCAGTGAGCCATAGAGCCTTTATACTAAGGAAATCAGACATTCTAATGACAATGCTTCCAGTACAAATGCAGTTCTTAATGTAATGGTGTGCAGCTTTTGAAAGTACTGGTTTTAGGACTCTGCAGAGAATATAGCTGTGTAGAAATGATCACCTGAAAACATCAGTGGCACTTTTGTGTCATCAGTTTTTGAACAGAACTCCTCATTGTTCCCTACAGTATTGCTGCAGAGAAGCCACAGAAACTCCACTCAGGGAGGAATATTATGCAAATCCAAGCCAAAGTGACAAGATTGATTTTGGACAAGTCTGAAGGCTGGAAACAAGCTGATGCTTCTTGCAAGCTAGGAAAAGTGCTTTATGAACCCTGGTTCCTCTGAAAAACTAAAAAGAAAGGATTTGTGTAAGGGAAATACTTCATTCATGTTTTCTCTTCTAAAGAAAAAAGGATTCTCCCTTATGATATAAAATCAGGAGAATCTGTAGGTGAAGAGCAAGTCAAGGTTAATATAAATTATGTATCTGCTACTCAGTTGCAAAGCAGAGCAAAGGAAAAAAACCCGCTTTCTTATCAAAGAATGATTGCAATATTATTTCAAAGGTATTCACTGTGATTGTAAGATAATAGTTTTAAAACTAGAGTAAGCACAAAGGTTGAGCAGCTTACTTAATGAAGCACTAGCCTTTCATCCCTAGCTGTATAATTTAAATCCATCTTTCAGTCCTAAGTAAAATGAGTGGCCTCATCTTTGTCCCTCATGGACAGTAATGTCCATTATGTAACTACTGCATGTAATTTGACACAATTTACTACAACCAACAGTTTTGTCACTAGAACACCAAGCTTCAGCTACCACAAATGCTGAAATATATTTTTTCCCATGCAAGCAACTGTCAAAAGCATGATTTTATTTTTACTGAGTCATCTGTAAAAATCCCTACTTTTTTTTTTGTGCTGCAAGCCTCATTCCAGGTGTGATTCCTTATCTCCAACTTCTATATCATTCCCTTTAAGATCCAGATTTTAACAATGAACTTTGTGTTACATCTATTTATTTTTTATTTTAATTTTTTTAATTAAATTTCCACAGGACTTCACTTTTACATCTGAAACTCTGGTCATGTACATCAGTATCTGTGAGTGGAGACCTAAAGTAAGGCTATGTTGGCTTAATATGAAATCTTACAGAAGGTTTTAGAGATGGTTTTTCCATTACCTAATCTGGAAAATTGCTCGCATCTGTTATTCATTACAATAATATAAGACATTTTTGTGTATTCATAACTTACAAGGATGAATTTGAGACTACTTGTAGATCTTAATCTAATACTATATTTTTAATACCTGTAGTAAATATTTTGTCTGTGGCTTTCCAATGAATGTAAAGAACTTATAAAGTTGCTTTTCTGTAGGAAATGCTAATTGAATGTCATTATGTGTAGTGAACATAGGGCTTCAGTTCACATCAGGGGCTTTTTACAGTTTATATTTGTGTATAATTATAAGGTCCAAATTTCAGTTATATTCAGCACCATGGCTTGGATTAGGGTAGGTAATATATATATTATTGCTTTGAGAACCTCAGTTTCTTAATTTATTCACACATATATATTTGCAAAGATGAATTGCTGCTATCTTACTCCTACAATTTAATGGGAAATTTTCTATTTAGTGACTGCACCAGAGGTTCCTTCTGCATATTGTGCAGCTTTTACTTTCTTTTTAGCTTGCCGAGCACTATTGGATGCTTTAGTTCCCTTCTGAGTAGTGAAAGCTAAAGTCCTATGTTTGTGAAGCCTTTACTAAGAAAAGCAGCCCCAGTGAATTAAATCCTACCTCAGCAAAAGAAGGTACAAAAGCATTGAGCTTGACTCTTTGATTAGTAACAAATTTGTTTTAAAAAATAGTTTTATAAAAATAAATTTATAATAATTAATTCATAGGTTAGCCAAATCTGACTAATTTTAATAAACATTGTACTAGTATAGTCACTAGAATATTCAGGGTTGGGGTATTTTTCATTTATTTTGAACATCATCTTTACCCTGTTGCTGAGACACAACAGTAAAAAAAGTCCCAGATAAATCCTAAATGGGTCACTCTTTTTAGATTTGAAGGCACAACCTAAAGACAATTTTAGAAGACTCATGATAGATAATTTAGTATTGAAAATAAGATAGTGCTTTTATCCATGCTCATATACTATAGAGTACAATTACATGATTTATAACTAAACAGTCTCACTAGTGTAAGTCTTTATAGTACAAAAGATAAAATATTACTCTCTTCATGTCTCAAAATTATATACTATCTACCGCTGTTTACTTGTAAACTCTACATTTTCAGTTAGCCAAGATTTCAGGCCTTTTTATGTCTAACTTCAATCCGCTTTACTTGCAGCTATTTTCAAGCAGACAATGAATTCAGAATGGCGGGGAAAAAAAGCTGCAACATTATCCACTCTTAACAACATGATAACCCAGATCATTGTTGTAGTGCATCAAAACACAATCTTTTAAAAAAATAACAACTTAAAAAGCATGTTTTGTCTGAGAGTGATGGTTTCCTGCACTCAGCCCTATTCTGACAATATAGAAATGTTTACAATTACCTAGAAGCTGATTACTTCTCTGAAAAATAGACTTGTGCATTTAGACTAATATTTTCATTCACTTCTGTCCACAAAAGCTTTCCTTTACAAAAATAATAGAAACCCCATTACTCAATAGTACTTGAACAATAGCAACGTGTGAGCTGTTTTTTCTGGGGGTGAGTTGGAGGCACATAAGGAAAAGACAAAGAACCCAAGAACTGGATTATGACTTGACATGGTACTTAAATTCACCCTTCTAATAAGCCTAAAATATCACATGAAGGAGAATTTCAAAGACTGCCTTTTTACAAAGTCTGTACAGAATTGTCTTTTTCTCATTCTCAAAAGCTTTCAAAGGCAGAAAGGCCAAGACATGAACACTGTCTTGTCTGCAGAATTCCCATCAAACACTGCATTTAAGAACAGAGTTTACTATTCCATATTTTATGCGAGAGATTCAGATAGTTACTGGTTTATGTTTCATTTAATTATTAAAGAATTTATTGTGAGTATTTATTATGAAATCCCTTTGACAGAAGGAAAACCCATTTGAATACACTTTTTATCATTTTAATATCTGTGTACTGTGAAAAATGACTACACTTCATTGTTAATTACTATGCAATCGTGTTTTTTTCAAAAAGAGATACTGATTTGTTAACTTTAAGGAAGAGGCTGTGTAGTTGACACCAGTTGTAACATACCAGCCTGGAGTATACTGGTCTGTCAAGACGTTATCAAAGATAAATCGATATGATACTATTAAATTAAAACCAACATCTACCTCATCATCATCATCATGAAGGGAAAGCAGAAAAAGCCATGAAAGCAAATATTAGCAAGTGTGACAAAGATTTAATTAGAGTAATTTTTCAAGAATGTTAGCTTACTGGGCTGTGGCTTTTACATGTCCCTGATTTTTCAAATATTTAAAGTCAGGGTTGCTCATTTCCTATTGATAAGGCTTCTCTACAATAAACGAGCAATAAATTCAGCAATGTCCTCATACAGCTTTTTTCCATTTTTTTCCCTCACATGAAGGGAGAAGGGCAGAGTGCTCAAACTCACTGAAGCAGAAGCCATTCTTTGTTCTGATCAAGGAGGAGCTGTTGCGGGAGTGGACCTCAGAGCTGTAATCCAACCACATTTTAATGCTAGACTTTATTGAAAATGGAATATATCTTGGAATTCTGGACCTTTATTTCTCTTTAGATGCAGTTCTTGTATCTGTTGAATTTATATATATATATCTATCTTTGAGGGTGCATATGTAATTGTAACAGTGACTATGACGTTAGTAAACATAGTATGATAACATTTTGTTGATTAGGTCCTCCACTGAACTAGAAGGAGATGTGAAGACATATTCTAGCAAGATGCATCATGTTGAAATGGTCAGGGTTCTTTAGTTGTGTTTATTAAATAATTGTTCAGTTTGGGGAGGTTAAGGTTTATCTACTTATTGTTAATATAAGAATGCAAATTTTATCAGATAGTTTTACTATAAATATTTCAAACCTTTATAAACAGTTATATCTCTAGTTGTAGCTACATATATATATGTAATAAACTGTAAGTATATGGTTATAATTTTGTATTTATTGCCTATGCCCAGGCTTCTCTACATAGGGAAAAAGTAGGAAGGGGGTGGGGAGAGAGATAGAGAGACTGCACTGGTGAGATATATTTTGTTTTTCTGGCTGTGGATGTTAAAAAAAAAACTGAGGAATAATAATTTGGATAAATGGAAACAATTCATTTGATGATGTTGAAACTTGCTTGGATTTTAACATTTAAAAACATAGTCTCACTCAGGCACAATATAATATCTAAATTAAAGCCAAAAATAATAGATTCAAAATTTCACAGGCTTTTAGACCCAGAAGGAGTATGATCAGAAGAAGTTTCAGTCAGAAGTCCCACATCTGAATAGGTTTTGCAATAATTTTTTAATCTTCTTTAGAAGAATGTTTAGAAGAATTGTTTATCAACATGCCATCAAAAGGAGTACTAGTATCTGCAATCAAGAATCCACAAAAAACCTCACATTCAGGAATGGACATGTAAATCCAAAAATTGTCTTGGCCAGATAAAATCTCAAGGACGTGAAAAATTTCAATATAATCTTGTTTTTCAGAATATATATATAAAAAAATAAAAGGCCTTTTCTTTTTATTTTTTACTGAAATAAAATTAAAAACTCTGATATCAGTAATAAAATATATACATTTTAAGAAAGAAGCAAGTTTGCTTCTTATGTTTTTGAAATATTTAGGTCAATAGTTTTCACTGTAATATTCTCAAGGAAGCAAAATATTCCGGGATTTTAATATTACATTTTGTTACTTATGTAGAATTTAATTTAATCTGAATCCAGCATTTGGAATAATTTTTATTTAAAATAAGATTTTCATCCATGTGTGACAAAAACCATTAGCTCTGCTGGAAATATTTGTAGATACTTTTGGATGCATGTAGCTGTAAAAATTAAAAGTTATATTTTTATTTCAATATAAAAATAGAGTATCTCATATCTTGAATTGGTCCTCCCCTTTCTTCCCCTTCCTTCCCCTTCCCTTCCCTTCCTCCTCCTTTCCCCTTTCCTTTTTTCTCCAAATTTTAGGTCCACATAAGTACTGAACAGAGCTTTCACTTTATTTTTTAAAATGTATTTTTCACTGCTTGTTAATAAAAAGTCATCACTAGTGTTTCATTTAATAGTATTAGATTTACAAACTACAAAAAATATTATTTTTTCTTTGTTTACTAAATTACTTGTGCATTGCTTCTATGTGTACTGTAATTTTGATGTATACATCTTTTCTTAGCAATTTTCATCAAATAATGTCCCCAGACATACTGCAAGCTGAGTCTTTATGGCAAATCTCAGACCTACATGCTTTGTTTTGTTGTATGTTATTTTATTCAAAGTCATTTAATATCAAAGCATACCTTCAGTTGTCTGTGAAGTGCAGAGTGAATGCTTCCATAAGTCACAGATGATTTTACCAGGCGTAGCAGTTAGAATATATTGTCAGCTAAGCTGATGTATGTTCAGGTGCTACTTCAATGACCATAAGAAAAGGTGATAAACAAATGTATTACTTAATACAAATTCTCAATATGAAACTCTCCAGTGAAAAAGTTACACATGCAGAAGGCCTATCTAAAGCCCCCAAGTGGACTGACCAGAGGAATCCTACTTGAATCGTCCCTGGGGGACTCTGGGGATTAAGGCCTCTCTTTCATTTGGATAAGGTCTGGCAAAGAAGCTGACTCCAGTGGAGAATGTCAAACCTGTTTGAGGTTACTTTGTGTTGCAAAGCAGCTGCATAAAAGGAGAGTTAATTCTCACCTCCCCAGAAGTCATCTCTACTTAGTTTCGGGAACGTGAGCTTCATGTGGCCACAGGATAAAGTTGAGACATTTCCCAGATGAAAAGTAATGTGTCAATAAAACTGAAAAAGAGTGAAAAAAAGCTGAGAGACTTTGAGAGAGGATCTTTTAGAGCTATTTCTATAAAGTCCATAGAGTCTCCATTTAGGAACTTGTATCAGAAGAATTAAGTGAAATGTACATACTGTGTTGGTTTTGTTTGGTTTTTTTAAAGCAATTAAAAATGTTCAACTTTTTTCAATGTAATTTGACATACTATAGTGCCTGAGAATCTGTTATGAAGCAAAAACTCATCAATAGTTACAGCAATGCTGAGTCTCATAGCTGTGTCTTGAGATGTAAATCAGTTTCCATATAAGAGAAAGAAGTGTCAAGACAATTCTCACCTTTAGCAGTGGAATAAATATATAAATAAGATAAAATCATTAAAAGAAATAATTCAGTACAACAAGCATGCAATTGTTTATTAAAATACTGTACTGAATGTAGAATTTGAAAAATTGAAAAGTTAACTGGATCTCATAAGCTGCCATATAAATGACTTTAAATCACATGGCTGGCTGCAAGACTGGTAGAAGATACTTCTTTATGTCCAGTTAAAATAATATATATGTGTGTGTATATAAATAAATATATTATTTCTGAAGTGATAAACATCTGAAACTGATAGCATGAGTTAATTATATTAATTCTGAAGACCCCACAGAAGGCAAAAGTGGACAACTTGTGGAATGTGAGGAATACAGAAGGCAACTGGCCTGATGGATAGGAAGGAGGCAATAGATGTGATATTTCTTTCATTTAGGAGTATTTCCTAGACATGCGTTCTCAGAAGCTGATGCAGACTAAATTACTATAAAGTAGGTTATGATACTAAATACTCTTTCTTGATATTGTTATATATCACTGAAGTGATAAAGGAAGAAAAAGATGCTAGTTCATATTCTGCAAATCTGGACAATGTCTTTTATGTGGTACATAAAAAGTAGCTGTGGCTCAAACTTCATGTCTTTCTTAGGTTCCTAAGATGAAACTCTGAACTACGTGTGAACAAATCATGACAAGTTTCCTTTACAATTATGGAGAAAAATGGATATTTCTGAAACATAGTTCATCTTATGACAATAGTTGTGACATGAATTGTACTCTAAACATGCCTGGTTTTTTTGCATTCATTCTAAAGAGAATGAAGAGTAACTAACCCACAGGACGACAACAAAAGGAGGTTAATTAAGCCCCTCTACAATAAATGTGTAATGGTTAAAAGAGAGATTAAACTAGAAAGCATATTAAAAAAAAAAAAAAGTCACAACATGAAAGATTACAACCTTTGTTCTCCATTGTACAGTGTGCCAGATATGCTGAGAACTACTGGAGTTGTGACAACGCATTCATATTTATGATGGAAGATGCTTCCAAAGATGTTCCAAGAGCTTGTCCAATACAAGACAGAATCTCTACATCCAAGGTACCACCAGCTCCAAGAGGAATAAACAAACATTAAGCTAGAGTAGTAACAAACTTATTTCCTTTTGTGTTAGATATGATATTTTATTAGTACATATGCAGAGTACAGAAAGAAGAACAATTGGGTCATAAACACTTTGGTTTAGTTTTCTTTTGCAAAGCCCTGTGTCAAATGATAGTGTCTGATACTTTTATGCAGACTAGTCAAACATTGCTGAGAAGATAAACATGCAATGCAATATTGTAATCAAGAGGTGCAGAATCAGTCACAGAAATCAACAAATGTTATCTATCATGTGGCCGTGTGTTTGGTTATGCTCTGGGCTAGGAAAACATCATCTCTCCAAGTGAAGTACTATTTTTCTTTTCTACCCCCAGGCAGGAGAGCCTATCAATGACTACATCAAAAGACCAGGTGGCTGGTACAGAAGGGACAAAAAGAGACATTACCTGGGTCTCATCTGTTCATTCCAGCAACCATGCTAATAGTTTAGGCTACTGCCATAAAACACAAATGTGTAGAAGCAGTAGTACCACTCAGGTACTAGGGTATAAATCAACAAAATTTATCTCCAAACCCAAGAAATCTTTTGAAGCACAGGATATTAAATTCAATAAAGGCAAATGCAAAGTACACTTAACTTGCTAATACATACATAAAGCAGGGAGTAGCTGGACAGGCCAAAGGATTACAGATCACCTGGGGTTAAGTTGAAATGCAAACAGCATAGAAGTCAGCAACACGATCCCACTTAAGAAAAGGTAAATGCTGTTCTGAAATGGATTAAGACTGCACTTCATATTTAGCTAGATCCTGCTCTAACCTGGCAATAGTTTAACCATGAGCTATATACTCATCATGTCCAGATCTAGGGAATCTTACTGTAGAGGGGACATAGCTCATCCAGATGATGTTGAATGCCTTTCTACATGCAACATAGACTATGGGCAATTTTGAAAATTGCTAGTGGAGGCATAGGATTGTTCTTAGCTTGTTGAAGAAGCACTCATCCTTCAAGTGTGCATACGATGGAGTTATACATGTGGAGTGCTGGGTGCAGGAATGCCTGGTGCAGAACATGCATCTCAGCTGAATGCCATGAGCATTGACAGCCACCCACAGAGAGCAGCCCCCCCACCATGTAGCCTCTCCCCATGTTGCTTGTACTTCAGGTGTCATTGATTATACTCTGGGTAGAGCAAAGGAGAAGCAGCCACAGAGTCATTTTTCTTCGTGAGTCCAAAGCTCCCTTGAGCTATTGCCTCATAAGGAAGATGGTCCCTGCTATCTATGGACTGAACTGTTCCCCTGATGACATCCGCATGATGTTCGGTTGATGACTTCGGTTATACCAAAGATGAACTTCTGTGCTGTTTTTTTAGTTTGTCAAGTGAGTCTGTAAGATTTTTCTTTCTCATTGTTATTATCACATGTAATTATTTCTTGTGTTTTGTTTGTTTTTTGATTGAGAACCTTTGAGGTTTTGTTACATTACTCCCTAAAATATTTATTAATATTGAGTCAGAAATGACAGTCAGTCTTCAAAAAACTCCAAGGAGACCAACTGATATAAGTGAATTTTTAAAGCACAGCTCACATGCATGATAATTTACTGCAGAAAAAAGAAAAGAAAAAAAAAAAAAAAAAAAAGCTGTGTTTTGTATCAGTTAAGCTTATCAGTCAAGATGTGGTATGCAAGATAAACACACCTTCGTGCTATCTTGGCACAAAGCAATAATTCATTGACTGTGTTAATTATTAGTATGCTGCACAACGTCTCTCTTGGTCAGATAACCAACTATGCAATGCAAAATCTCCTCAAGTGTTCCAGTTAAGGTAATAGGTTGAAGCTACTCTTGTGATAATATTTCATAGTTGTAAAACTGGTGAAATTTTTGCAGGTGAAGTTTGAAACCTCATGTACATCTTTCTAGGGAAGATAGTGCAGTTGTAGCTCTTCACAGAGCTTGAGCTCATCCTTGGCTTCCTGGTGATTCAAACTGCTTGAATAAGGGTAGAAGAGAAAAGGGAGTCAAAATGTGCAAAATGTCTGATCCCACTTTGTTTTTCTTGGATTCTGAAACAGAATGGTCAGAAACAGATTATCCCATTCTCTGTCCTATGTCCAGACAGTACAGCATTGTAAATATATTTGAGTGAGCTCTGTTAACCATCAGTGGTTTTAGCATTTGCAACCTTTTTTGTTCTTGATTAAAAATATTACAGTTTGAACAGAGTTGTTCTTCACAATGTTTTTGTTCACTATTTCATTATTTCTTTTTCTTTCTTTCTCCTTCCTTTCTTCCTTTCCTTTCTTCCTTTCTTCTTTTCCTTCTCTTTTCCTTTCTTCTTTCCTTTCTTCTTTCCTTTCTTCTTTCCTTTCTTCTTTCCTTTCTTCCTCCTCCCTTGCTCCCCTTTACTGTTTGGTTGCTTTGTTGTTTCATACCCCACTGTCTGTTTTAAGTGAACTGTGTCAGTGATCAGCTGCCAGAATAAAATATATGTTCATTTTGCTCTTATGGAAATTACTAAATTCAGTGCAACAGCATTAATGGAAAACTTATGTGTAAATCTGCTGTGTACACAGCAAACACTCTTATGTAAAACACATTCTGCATGAGTATCTCGAATTATTCAGTGCAGAAACCTACAAAAACAATAGCTTTTACATTGAGCAAAGAGAATAAAGAAGAAGAAGAAAAAGAAACAAAGAAAACAAGATGAAAAGTCATTGAAAAACAAGGTGGTTTAAGGGCCAGATTTAACAAGTCTGATTAGATCTGAAGTTCTCTTATCTGTTTGTTTTCTCCTCTCTTGATGAATGCTGTCCATTGAACATTGTTTATCTTGGTTGAAGAAAATCTTAGATATTTTGTCACAAAGAGATCTATTTCAAGGAGCTTGGAAGTTCTCATTTTCTCTCTAGACCAGATGTCTTATTACAAATCTTGCCTTATAATCTCACTTATGACCTACAACAGTGTTCCTACTGTGTAAACGTTGATTGCACATCAAAATTCCTATTCTGATATACCTTTTTTTTTTTTTTTTTCCCACAAAGCTATTTTGCTAAATCAGGCTGTAAAATAAGTTGTGCAGAAAAGGACTTCTTAAACAAATAATATTTGTTGGTTTTGATCTTATCCAGCAAACTTAAAAATAGCTAGCGCTATATGAATCCAGGAGAGTCTGACTTTTTAAATGTTACACCAAAAAGTTAAAGGTTTTAACCTTTCTCATAAATTTGATATGCTATATATTTCCTGCCCATGGCAGGGGAGCTGGAGCTAGATGATCTTTAAGATCCCTTCCAACATGAACCATTCTATGATTTTATGAAATATGGAAATAATATGCACTTAATGAAATAAAAGTAAAATTTCTTTTCAAGTTGAAAATAGGCATCATAGTTGCTATTTTCAAAAGAGGAGTGTAAAAATTGGCTATCCAATCTCAAAACCTAAACAAGAAACTAGGTAAAAACTTGTTCTTTGTAAATTTTTAAAACACGTATTGGCATGATATTCATTTGTCCCAGAAGTAGCTCTGTCATTGGTAAAGTCACTAAGAGTCCCACTGAAGTGAACTAGAGAGAGCTGAGGCTCAATCCAGTTGATAGTAAGCCAATAATTTTAGGCCTTCTTTTGAATCCTTTCAAGGATTCAAAATGAATCCAAGGTAAAACATACGGTTTTCTGCCTTTTCAAATAATTCAAAATTGGGCATTCAAATAAAATAAAAATAT
>JAAGNO010008360.1:19752-34749 GCA_033439905.1 Ceryle rudis | reverse complement strand
CAGCCCCATTTGTAGTAGATTTTTTTTTTCCCCTTGTAAGATCATTGTTCTTTATTCAGAGAGGGTTTGTTAGTGTAATCTTGATTTCTGTCTTCTGTAGAGTACTGAAAATGTTGGACTGTATTCTTCTCTCAGAAAGTTTTATATATAAAAGAGTTTTTTAATATAGCAATTTCACACATGTAGTTCCCTATAACATCTGGGAAAGAAATATAGTTCATATATTGCATTGGAGCAAAATGAGAATGTACTGCATTACAACACCTGATAATTAAGTCAACCCTGCACACTCTTCTTCAATAGAACATGTTGCATAAGAAGAAAGCAAAACCTAACTACAAGAAGTTGGTGGCTTATTTTTACACATGTTTTTTACAGATGGTCATTTACTGAAAAAGAAGAAAGCTATTGCTGCTAGAGTGTATCTGTGTTTAGCTTGGTGTCTCTTATATTCATGAGTGTCATAGACAAAATTAGTCTCTAACAAGCGTAATTGCCAAATGTTCAGACTGAATCTGAAGCTTTAATGAAAGTTTATCAGTTTGAAAGTGCTCTTCTTGCATGGTCTTGTAATGGTAATTATATTTCTCTTCCAAGTCAGACAATGGAAAGGAAAAAGAACAAAACAGTTTCCAGGGGAAAAGACTTCAGATTCTCCCACAAAGGAATCATTACTTACCTTAGAACAATATGCACCATGCAGAAAATACTAATGCTGTTAATCTGCCCTAAATTTTCAGCCTGAATTTTTAAGCTTTCCTCGGAAATCCAAGAAATATCTGTGTGGAACCAAATCCTGTTAGACAGTGCCGAGAAAAAAGATGCATTGGAAAACCTACTTATCTCAATAAATTTATCACTTCAGGGGAAAAAACTGCACCTCAGCTTTTGACGTTTTCTCTAGATGTTTTAAATGCACATGGGTTGACTCTGGTGTACAAGAACATACACGTGCCTGTCAGGACAAGGTGCAAGCACACACCATTCCTTGTGTTCCTTCTGTGTCCTAGTCTCACTGGAAGAAAACCCAGCACATGAGCAAATCCAAGCAGATGAACACATATGGAGACACAATTACTTCCAACAGATCCCTTCATATGGTCTAATAAATTTTTCTACAAAAAAAAACCCCAAGCAACAAACAAAAAAATCAATTTATTTTCCATTATCCTTTTATTTTTTCTTGTTTTTTTCCCTTTCTCAGTTGCCAATATCAGTGAAATCCAGAACTGATATTTAAGGTTTTGCTTCTAAGGTTGAAGAAGAAATCTGCCATTAAATGTTAAACTATAAAATAGTGTAATAAAATAGGTGTAATGGAGCAGGGGTTTGCTGTGTGTCAGATAGATTTTGCTAGGGTTCTAGATACATGACAATGACAAAAGCTGCCTTTAGGTATCAGGGCTGTGTACAGTAGTAGCTTGGAGAATATTGGATTATTTTGGCCAAAGAGTTAAAGATCACTAGACATCACTTCCTCTAGTGATAGAGGAATAGAGTCTGAGGGACCAAGAATTTCCATCCTTCCAGAACAGAGTAGTAGAAGAAATGTTTGAAGAGCAAAACCAGAAATATAAGGGAAAATTAACTCAGAGGACAATAGCAGTTAATAAGAGGTCCAAGAAGAATATCCAGGAGAAGTGCTAATAGTATGTAGTAAAAAACATGCTCTGGACTAACTCAAATAACAGGTTTCAGTGAAGAAAAACCAATGGACCAGAATCTATTACTGGTACAGAAATTGCTGGTAGAAGAAGCATAAAAAAGTAATAATAATCACAAAGCTAGTTTGGCCATAGAGCTGATACCATGGAGAGGAGATTCCTGGTCTCTTCACTTTGCTATAAGGAAAAAACTCAGGAAAAAAACCAGATCAGTGGGCCTTCAATGGAAAATGCAGGAGTTGCTTCTGAGACAGGAAGAGCTTCCTCTGGGAAGGTGAGCTAAAAGTCAGTGTGGGAATATTTTGAAGTTGACTAAATATTAGCAATGTATCCCAAGAGAAACAACACTGAGGGAGACAGGAGAATGAGGAAAGCAGCACTGATTAAGTTATAATAAGACAAGTAGTAGTGACAGCTTGCAGCATACTGCAAATTTTTGTTCCTGGGTAAACCCATGAAATACAATTTGCTCTTGTAATCAGACATGCAACATCAGGAATAACCCACAAAGTTAATAATGGACTTTATTTCATTTAGTATATAATGGGAAACATTAACTATGATAAGCATCCTTGGTCTGCACTTTTTCTCTCACCTTGTCCATTTATGCCAAGTCTTATGTGTATGCAAAAAGGTGGGTGTCATAGAGACCTGCTTGCTGCCTTAGTGCAATCCATTCCTGCCTGGCATTTTATCAAACTGGTAAGTTTATAAAGCAAAGACATTTGCCTGCACCTCAGGGAGAGTGAAATTACTCTGACACACACAGTTCTCTTCATAAAATATGTAAGCTATTATACAATAATAAAATATTGTTTTTACAAATGGAAATGATTATTTAAGTAGGTGACACATTTAAAAATTCCTTTTATGGAGAAAAGCTATTACAATAAAATGTTCTGCTGTAACTCACTGTTTTCAGAAACTAGCCACATAGTCCAAGAATGAACAAATAAACAAATTTCTGAAAATCAAACTCTTTTCACAAGCACTTGGGAAACAGAAAAAAAAAAAATCATCAAACAGATTGTTTGTAATAAATAATTTAAGACTTTTCTTTTCACAGAAGATGATAATCCATTCATTAAAGCTTAATTAATTTCTTATTATTTTATCAAAATTCAGAATATAATGCTGAAAAGGCAGTTTGGTGCTTCCGATATTTGAATAACACTTTTATTGCATTGTAACTTGTTGAAATAATTAGAAAATATTAATATTACAGAAGTGACAAAAAATAGAAAATTAGCAGAAGATACAAATCACCTCACAAAAACTGAATTAACCAAGGTATAATAGTTTCTGTGGTTCATATATTTTCTTCCTAAACCTTGCCACATTATTTTCAGATTAAAGTTTTTTCCCTTTTCGGTTTTCATTCTTAATATTTTAATAGTGACTGTGAGTTTTATTTCTAAGAATACGTCTCTTAGAGAGATAAAGTCTTTTGAAGGAAATTGCTCAATATGTTACATTCCAGTCAGACATATTGCCTCTTCTGACAACTGATAACTTTGCATTATACTGCATTAGCATGCTAATTATTCCAAACACCAGTATTAAATAAACTGCATGATATGTTCCTAATTGTAATTTATTTTGCCAAAGATAACAGCTGCATGGATATCATATTTAGGACTGTATTATTGACGGAGAACATCCATATAATAAAATCTTCTCCCTTTATATTACAGGCCATCATACCATGGGTGATGTACCTCTTCCATATACTGCTTAAGCCTTGCTTATTTCTCCCTTTTGATGGTCCAGATCTTATTTCTCTGATGACAAAATGATCTTGATGAGTCATCAGCAATTGTTATTCATTTGTCTGAGGTTAAGAGACAGAGGGGCTGATTGCCTGTGCTCATACTCAGGTTGGAGGTGATAGGAAGTCACATCTTGATGAGTAGAGAGGTGGAATACAGTTTCCACTGGCTTGCTCTGTGGACTTCACTGGGACCGAAGAAGGAGGACTGAAAGTCTTACTATGATGAACTTAATGCAGATAAACTGCGTTATTAAAAACTAGATATTTGCCAGGTGGTTTTCTCATTCATTTCTACATGCTTTACCATTTCTACAGATATGTCATCATAAGTGCCAATGAAAAAAGCTGAATATTTGAGGGGAAGAAGGTCACTGTGACTTTTGTTTTACACAAACATGTGATTCCAAGTATGGGAAGTCTGAACAGTCCTGTGTGCCTTGTCTGTACTTTCAGGGCACTTGATATTTTCCTCGTTACACATACATGATATTTCAAATGCCATTTTTCTTAAGGTTGCACCATGTAAATGCAGAAACTTATTTAATGGTATTGTGAAAGTGCATATTTTAAATTGATTATGGAAGCATAGCTGTTAATCAAAGAATACAAGTGTATTTAACATCTTCTTAAATGTTTATTATCTCAATAATTGTATGTTATCTTCTAAATTCTATTATACGTTCTGTTACATCTCATCCGTGATATTTCAAAAAAAACTCACCCGAAAAACAACTTAAGTGATAGCTTTATAAAATAGCTACAGATCTGAGTATTCTGGCCTTATTTATTAAATAATTAAAGAATTATTTAAAAATAAATATTATATATTAATATGAAGTGATAGGTCAAATATCTGTCTTTTGGAAATGCTTACAACACATCTGACATATAGCTCCTAGAGTCCTTATTAGTTTATCTGACAAGCCTTGCTCTAAAACAAAGAAAACTTTCTATAATCAATTAACACTCAAGAAATTTTATGAAAATGGAAACATTATGTGGAAATTCAGTGTATAATAATAAAAACTAGAAAGCAAAAGATTGGCATAGTTTTGAAAATACAGATGTCTCTGAATGTACCTACTGCATTGCACAAGAAATCTGGTAGTCACACATTCATCTGGTTCTTTTAATAATAAGTTTTGTTATTGCCCATTTTCCAGTACTTGCACATATTTGGACTGTGCCGTGGTTATAATTATTCTCTCACCAGTACTACCTTTAGAGAAAAGAACTGAACATACCTTCAAAGAAAAAAATACTACCAGAGATATATATGATAGAATTCAGAACTACTTTTGGACTAAAGAGAGAAAAATATGTATGTGAAGCAAAATGAGGGCTGTCTGAAAGCTGTTAGGCTTAAAGTGACAAACTGCGAATTCGAATGCTATCTATGTATTGTAAGTGCTACTAGTAGCAGCTTTCAGACAACACCTGTTTTGCACATCACTTATTCTGTATATAGGGGCTGTTTATGCAAGTTAAAAAGCTGAAGTTAAAAAGGAAAGAGATAATAAAGTTCTCTGAAATCCATATGTAGACCCTAATTTTAGTTTAGCATTTTCATGACAAAAATTAGCATTCAACAGAAGGAAGATAAAGAAAGTTATGAAGTGGGCAGTGTAATGTTCCTCAGCCTGAAGTTAAAGTACTTTACATCTTTATCTCCTACTTTTCAAAAGTTTTTACCTTTACACCAGGCACAACGCTGGGATACCATTGATACACAAGAGAGCAGCTTTTGAGACAGAAAGGAGAGATGATCTATGGACTTGAACAGTAGAAATAAAAAGAATAAATAGTACAAAGTGGAAAATCATGTCCTGCAAGAGACATTGCCTTAACTTTAGCTGCCAAAGGTGAGGAGAATGATCAAATTAGCCAGCCTTCCTTCTTTTACAGTGAATGGAGAAAAAAATGCAATTCATCCTTCGTATTTGTCACACTTCATTTAGAGCAGTGTGTATTAATCTGAGGACCCAGGAATATTTTCCCTAAGGGACTTTGAACCATTTTAACTTTTGTGTGCCTGTGTGTTATCCTCATTAAAAGCTAGTGGAAATAAAACTTCATCAAGCAGTTTATTCAGTTTTTTTCATGAAATTTCAGGGAGCAAAGAGAGATCAAAGCCTCAAAACCCAGAAAAATATTGATGGAGTGACTGCTGGAAAGAAGAGTATAGGGAGTCCGTAAGGGTGTTCACATGTTCCATGGATGGGGTGGCCATGGGAGCCTTCAGCTGTTAGGGCAGCACTGTGAGTGTGAGTGAGGCACGCATGCGGTGTGGGCACCGGACCTCGAATAGAAATGCAGAGGGAGCCGACCTGAAAAGCAGTGTAAAGGAAGCACGAAAATCCAAGAGCTGTCAGGTGGAGGGGACCCTACAGGGCCACTGGCAACTAGCTCTGACAGGTCTTCCGGACCCCACCATCAGCGTCCTTACGGTAGCCACGTAAGGCTGCCATAACCTTACGTCCTTACACCAGCAGGGACCGGGCGGCTGCAGGGCCAGTCGCAGGTCCCACACGAGTGATGTGCTGGCGCCTGTGATCCACGGGCTGGGGTCAGAGCAGAGCTGCCTGGGAGCTGGGGGTGGGCTGGGATGTGTGCTCCTGGGGATTAGTTACTGGGGCCAGGAGATGCGGAGCTGTGTAACACTCTGTAACTGGCTAGTATCGTGATTTATCACTTGTGTTGATATTGATCTGCACATTAACATGCTGTTAATAAATCAATGAACCGCTTCAATCCAAATGTGACTTGAACCATGTGAACTGACTGTTTTTCTCCTGTGACAGGATCTATCCCCATCGAGTTTGAATTTCTACAAGGTCAGAAACATGCCGTTATTTTTCCTAGGCTCTAGATCTCAGGTTTCCCTTCTTTCAGTATCATGGCTTTGGGGAAAGGGACTGTAGGCAAAGCAGACAATCCAGAACTGATTGTGCAAGCAGGAACCAAACACTTTAATGAAAACATAAAAACTCATGTTTCTTTTTGAATAACATATTCCTAACCATGCCTTCTATTCTGTGTCTCAGTCTTCAGTTTCTCACTTTACCTTTCCTTTGCTTAGCCATTTAGCTATTCCCTTTTTTTTTTTTTTTTTTTTTTTTTCCAGGCAGAACAACAATATAAAGAAGTATCTAAAACATTACTTAAGAGGTAGTATAATTTCATTACCATTGAACTTTTGGCAAGAGTCATTATTATGTTCTGTTGTTCCTCTTCTCTCTTGTGCTGACCTTGTCTGTGCAGACAATAACCTCCTTTAAACTGGAGAAATGCTCTAATTGTAATTGTTTATGGTAGAAACACTGACATTTAACTGAACCATCAATATTACCATAGCAACAGGTGTAAGAATGTTCTCACCATAATAACTTACAGGGCAACTTTGGTGAAACTATCCTGTGAGTTAGAGGATCCAAATATTTTCATTTCATTTAACTGGTTTCAGAGATAATTGAACTAAATTTCCCACTTCAATGGCAAATTAGCCTAATATACACTAATATATAAAATTGTACTAATATTATAACTTAAGACAAGGTTGGATGGGGCTTTGGGCCATCTGGTCTAGTGGGATGTGTCTCTGCTTATGTCAGGGGTGTTGGAACTAGATGATATTTAAGCTCCCTGCTAGCACAAACCATTCTGTGATTGATTCTATGATTCTATGATTCCTATTTCTCTTCTTAATAGAAAGAATATTTACATCTATACAAACAAATCTCAATAGCTTGACATTTCACAGCTGTTCATATTTTTCTATAAATTTATATGACTTTAATTCAAACTGTTTAGATAAGGTGAAATCAAAATTGAACATGATATGAAAAAGATGAAAACAGTATTCGATTTTTTTCCCTATTTCTTAACTAGATGGATAATTAGAATGAAAGATGGAGAAAGAAGTACTCAGGTGACATACTCTTATAAAGCACATCCTCAAGTTAAAATCAAGCAGATACTTAAGTGCTTAGCATAATCAGAATTTAAATTTCTTGAAAGGAGGTAACTGGAGCAGGTAAGAGATTAGATTAGGATAGTAGACAAGTAAGATTGTTAATTTATTCCTTGATAGACCACCCAGAGCCTGCTTCAGGCTCCTTTCTTTGAAAGATTGTTCAGCTGAAAGATTTATTAGCTATTTGCTGAGATTAAAATTTCAGGTTCTTCTGTCACTTTCCTGGAAAGTAATTGAATGCGCAGTGTTTGTTATGAGCTAGCTGGCTCTTTCAATGTCTCCATGCTAAAATTTTCTAAGGGATTGTCTCCTATGCTTTTTCAGTGTCCTACAGTATAAAAAATCTCAATGAGAAATTAGCCTGGTAGCTTAAAATTTGCATTTGTACAAGTCAAAGTAGCCACCAAGTTTCACTGAGATTGAAGGACTACAAGCACAAGCAATGTAATAAATTTGTGCACATAGGTAAACATGCTATGAGTGTGTGAAAAAGATTTATCTAGATATATCTATAATACCATTGTGGGTTTGTTTGTTTTTAATTTAAGGCTTTGCTTTCTTCTTGTTATCCTTTGCATGCAGGTTTTTGTCTGGATTTGTGGAGCTACTAACAATTGTTGGGCCTATAGTTGCCTAGTCAAGCCGGTGATTATGGATCAAGGCTCTATGTAGAAGATATCAAGAATCCCTTGATGATAATACTTAAAATAATAAGCAATATTATCAGGAGTTACAAAAATCAAAGTAAACCTTTTATATTTTAGTATGGACAATGTGTTCTTGGTTCAAAAATATATGCATATATGTTCATGAAGAATAAGCCAAAGCCAGAAGTTTCTGTATTGCCTTCTCCCTTTAGAACTATTTGACACTATGCCTGGTTGCAGAAGATCCAGAGGTGTCACTGTTTAGGTCTAGAAGACTTTGGCAATACTGTCTACAACCAAAGGAATGACCTCACTCAGATGACTCATGAAACAATTTTATAGGGCTTACAAGTACCTGGTAGAGGTACAGACTAAATCCATAGTTTTCATCAACAGTTTATGGAGAAACACTAAACAGAATGTCTCCTAAGCATCAGTAACTCTATTGCTGCCATGGCTATTAAACTTCCTATGGAGTTATGAACAACATGTTTTTGTATCATATAGAATTGTGAGGAGCTTAAAATTATAAATTTACTAACTGTGCACTTATTTTACCTCCTAAATATTGAACATTTGAAGTTACAGGAATGGCTTATATTTAGTCTGAATTTTTGAAGGATTTATTACCAAGAAAAGAATTGTCTTTGCTCTAAGATAGCACTGCAACCTGACAGACTTCTCTCACATGGAGAAATCTGAGAAGGCTGGAGCTGATGGATCTTTCACTCTTTTGTCATGACTACATTGTCATAACTCAGTTCAGCAAGCTTTAGAGTAAGTTTCAGTAATTCTCCTTTTGGCACTAAAGAGCAAAATATTTTTATACCTAAGCCAAAAAAAAAAAATGATTGATCTGTCCCTTGTTTGTCTATTTAGAAGATTAACATAAGCTTGATTCCATTTTCAAGACTGTTCCTACCAGGGACTAAACAGTTCTCTCCAAAACTTCTACTACTCTGTGGATTCAGATGTTTTACTGGATGCATAAACCACACTGCCATCCCACACATATCTCCTGTTCCCAGAACATGAACATATGCGGATGAAAATTTTCCTAATAAGACTGGTCTGCTCATGTAAACCATGAACACAGTCAAAATCATTTTAAGAGCTAAACAAATGCTACTCTAATTTTCCCAAAGATGAACAACTGACTCAATCCTTAGGTCCTCATTGGAAGTATTCAGTTAAAAATATACTGCTTTGGTCTTGCATTAGGAGAGAGCTAAGAAAAGAAACAACATGGTGTCATGCTTTCAGGGTTAGAAAAATGTAGAGAGAGGTCTTTACTTGGTTCAGAGGTTTTCTTTATAAAAAGAGAAAAACAATCATTCTATCATTCTCTGTTTATAACAGACTTCATTTGATTTGACCAAAAACCTTTAACATTCACATGATTTCAACAAATTTTTCAGGACAGTATTTTTGTGCTTTTATCACATGCAAAAGTCTGGAGTAAAAGTCCATCTTCAATAGATCTCGATATTGGTGTTTACTTAGGAGCCAATGAGATGAGAGCTTTACTCACTCATTTCTTTCCACCTGACATGTTATGATTCAACTTCCCTGAAACCAGTAGGTAAGTCAATGCTATTTTTTATGTTTGCACAGAAAAACATGTTGGCTTCTGCTGTGCCACTGCTCACAATTGTCCATCTCAGGTGTCACTGCCCAAGGTATCTGGGTATCACCTGGCATTTGGCTTCATGCATCCCTCATTTCAAGGATGATCCTTCACTTGCAGGATCTTTCCTCTAGTCACAATCTTTACGTTCTTCCTTCCAGGCCCCTTTCTTCATTCTGAGACCAGTTCCTTTCAAGAAATCTCTTTCCAGTACCCAAGGACTTTGTTTTCATAATTTTATTACTCTACATACAGAAATACAACATGTGATCAACCTCCTCATCTTATGTCTCTTTATTAATTGGAGGATCCATGATGTGCCACTTTTTTTAGTCTAGGTGATAAAAAAATTTACAGTCAGCCTGCACTGAGTGTAGCTAGCAAGCAGAAGGCTTGTGCCTTAGAGTTCAGGACTTAAATTTTCAACACTGACACATGCACATGCATACAATTATCTACCACTCAGTGTTCACAGTTTCAGCCATTTTTTTTTTCTGTGATGGCTTTAGCTATAACCTTCAGAAGGGTTACTTTGTCTCTCCGGGCTGAGATAACATTCTTATACAATTCTGCAAATATGATCACAAGCCATCATCCCCATAAGGATGAAGATCCTTTCTGTAGGCCCAGAGGCTATCTTCTCTGGCACAGGGAGATGCCCTTGGAGACCTGTGCCTTTGTCTCCTGAGCAGTAAGAATCAGAATAATTTCTCATGTTTTACATGTTATGATCAACTTTACATAAATTGTTAAAGGAACTTCATCATTTTCTATTTTGTCATTTGTCTTGGTGATAAGCCTTTTATCTAACAATGGCTTTTTATTTTGCTTGCCAGATGATGATCTTCCACAAATAATGAAAGACTGATCAGGAAGTGGAAGGTGCTACGTTTCAGATACTAGGCTACTCTGGGATACTTACTGACACCTTTGTGGATACAGTTGCTTGGTGTGAAAACACACTTCCTTGGAGAAGCCTGACAAGTGTGTACGTACACACACAATGCAGCAATACCCCCCAGAATCTTTTCCTGGCATGAGTTCTAACAGAAACACTTTTACTTGCAGATTCAGCTCTACAGAATCAATTTGTCTTGTGAAAACTAGGTGCAAATATTGGCTTTTGTGTGATGAGGGCTTACGTACTTCATTAAGATGCTGAGCACTGTCCCTGAGTGCCAGACATCTCCTGTGAGTGACTCTGTGTTCACAATCTCACAGGATTTAGCACTACAGGCTTTACATTAACATTTGTCTCGATCCTATGGGTCTTAATCTGCTGAAATTACCTTCAAAAACTCATGTTGACCTGACTAAGAAAATGGCAAGGCTTGAATATAAAGAAGCAGAAGACTAGAGGGGCACAGATGGTTAATTGAACACAGCTGAACACAGTCATCTGAAATTTCAGGAAAGACATGTTTAGATTCATGGTCCAGAAGTGGAACATAGTTTCTGTTTCACATGTCCTGTACACTATAGGCCACAAAACACAGCATTCTCTAAGAAACTTGAGACCTACATTAAAAGACCAAAAGCCAGAAACTACTTTTTGCCACATCAGAACTCTAGAGACTGAAGGTTTTATCTTACACTTTTGAAATAACACTAACTTACTCAGACAATTGTGGAAAGTAGACTGTGTCTTGTTTTGATTGATAAAGTTACAGCAGGGGAGGATAAGGGGAAAAAAAGCCAAAAAGAACTAAAATAAAAACTAAGCAACAGTGGTTTGAACATACAGGCAAAACAACCATACAGCCACCTAACAGATATTTAATATCCTAGGAAAATAGCTGTGACCAGAAAATATCCAAGATAAGAGCTGTGACAAGTTTAGTGGCTGATCATGTTGGATTTTGTTTTATAATGAAAATTACTGTAGAGAAAGGGAGATAAAAAGGTAAGCTGTGTCACAGAGGGAAAAAAAATTCTTTCTGCTAGCTGAAAGACACATTGGAAAGCCCTAGAACACTGGTTTAGTATAATAAAAAAAAAAGTTCAAGTAATCAGCAAGGAGAGATCAACTTTACTTAGACTCTAAAGGTTACCAAAGAATAAGATATCTAATAATAATATTTTAAAAATGTATCATAAGCTTTAGTTCCTACCCTAAAAATAATGTTTTTAATGTGCAGCCTCCGGAAGACATTACATTTTAGCAATTCTCAATGAAATTATGGAGGAAAGAAGTGATAATTTTGAACTAAATCTCACAGAAACGATTAGCAGAACAAAAGATAATGTTATATTTTTAAGACCTATATATCCTGAAAATTTAAGAAAATAGAAAGTTCTAACTCAAGAGGATACCACTGTATCTGTGTTTGGTAATAACCTAGAGAAAACAGAGATAGCATTTTTGCATGAAGTGACTGGCTTTAAAAGATATTGATTCATATTAGGAACTATATAGACATATCAGCCAATATGCTGTCTGTTATCTAAGAGTTTTCACTTTTAGATGCCTGAAATGACAGTATGTCTTGTACCAAATAAATAATCTGGAGATGAATCATGCAGGTGTTTGACAAGCATCATGGCAAACGTAGCATTTGATGAGAAATTACAAAGCATTTTTTAATGTTGAACTGAACTGAGTTAGAAGAGACTTAGGCAAGGCACTAAAAAGTGAGAACTGAAAAATCCCTCCTCATTATCCTGTGGCATAGTAGCAGTGACACAATGCATAATGATGCCATAACAAAGGGAGTCTTTCAATGTAATTAAAACTCAGTAGAATGGAACACAATTATAAGATTTTTTTTTTCTTCTTTTTAAGTCAATGTGTGGTCAGCCAGGAAAATTCACTGTCACAGAACATTATTGAGACACCATCTATGCCAAAAAGTAGAAAAGACTATGACAATTTTTTATTCAGTTATATCTGTGTATCCAATGTAGAGGGAAAGGAAGCTGCACTGGACATTATACCACTACGTGCACATTTATCTAATGTATACAATCACACATTGGCTAGACCCCTGAGTAAATACAAATGACACTCCTGTTCCACAAGCCACTCACCCACAGGCATTAAGTACTGTCAAGCATGGCATTCATATGTCAGGGTACTCATTTCACATGTATGTAAATATCTATAAGTTGTTTGTATAAGGTAGTCAAAGCTAGTTTTCCTTTACACAAAACAGAGAAAACAGGGTTTTCAGAAGTTGCTTCACCACACAGTCTTTGGTTGATTCCCTCCTTGGATTTCTTTATTTCTTTCTACAGAGATACTGGAGTAAGTATCTTGAATCTAATCAACTAACTTTGTAGTGGTTCATAAACGTTAGGTTAATCCTGTCTTCAGCATCTATGTCTGTCTACAGAGAGACATCTCCAGAAGCAATTTATCCCATTTTAAAATAAATGTCTAAAGTAGATGATAGGATTTACCCTCACAGAATTCTTAGTTCTCTACATTAAGTACAGGAATAGACAAAATGACCATCTGTCATTTTGGTTAAACCCTTGGAATACAAAACTTGGTAGAGGAGAACCACTTAGACACTTTGATGAAATAAGGATCACTTGCTGACACAGCATACAAATGAACTATTAGGGAAAAATTAGTCAGTGATTTTTTGACAGTATGACACAGGACTTGATCATAGGCTGGACTGTGCAATGTGATAACTGCTGGGTTCATTAATAAAAGCCCCAGACCGCTAGCATGCTGTGTGCCTCTTCTCAGCCAGCTATGCTCTGAAGGAAGCCTCTCTGAAAGCACCCTCAGGACACTACCAGAGGAAAAAGGGGAATGGGACAATGACAGAATCAATTTGTTTGGTGTATCTAGAGGACACGCTGCAGTTTCTGTAAGAATAATATCCACTTTCTATTTCTTTTCCCCTGACAAATGAAGAAATGCTGGGGATGCAGATGATCTCTGTGGTGCACAAAGATGTGTATCAAATTATGATGTCTTGGTACGATAAAAGTGTTCTAGTTTTTCAAATATCTAACAAGAACGTGTTAAATATACCTTAAAATATCAATAAAATGCAATTCAACAAAACCTGAAAATAGAAATGTAAGTCAATTATTAGAGAATAAACCCTGCAAATTGCAAAATGCAAATTTGAATCTATACATCACTGAGAACATCTAAAATAGACAGATGGAATAAAAATGACATTAACATTGTTTCAGCAATTTTAAGAGCTGATATAAAATAAACAGATATCTTCACAGAATGTTACAATATCCCAGGTCAAGTTAGTTTAAATTAACAAGGATGAGTATATTAGTAATTTACTTAAAATTATATCATGGTCTTATGCAAAGAAGACTTTTCTTTAGATATGTTAATTTATATAGTAAAACAGAGGAAGTCCTTCTAAAACAAACCAAAAAAAAAAACCCAACAAGGATGCAACTGGCATAATTTATAATACACATACACATATGATTCTCAAGTGTTGCAAAGCTAAGTGTCGCTCAGTCACTATTTCTGTTTTGCAATAAATTTATTAAATAATTGTTTTTCAACTTGAGTAAGGGAATGTATACTGTAAGGACCCGAACAGACGTTGTAGCAAGGTGTAGGATGTTGTAGGAGGATTGGTCTCTTTGCCCATGTTAATAACCAAAAACACACAAGGAAATGGCCTCAAATTGCACGAGAGGAGGTATAGGTTGGGTATTAGGAAAAATTTCTTCTTGAAAATGGTTGTCAAGCATTTTGACAGAAACAGGCTGCCCTGGGAAGTGATTGAGTCATCATCCCTGGATGATGTAGATGTGTAGATGTGGCACTTAGGGACATGATTTAGTGGTGAGCCAGCAGTGTTGGGTTAACAGTTGGACTTGATCTTAAAGGTCTCTTCCAACTAGAACAATTCTGTAATTCTATGAAATGAGCAGTGTGTGTTCTTTGTGCGAGAAGATGATAGCATTGGCAGTTCTCAGTGTTAAAACAGGTGATGTCTTACACCAGCGGGCAGTTTTTTTCCAGCAGCTGTGGATCTAGGGTATTACATTTGTTAATTAGATCATGATGTCCTCACTAAATGAATTTAGGAGGATGGCAGTGCTTCATAGTCATTCCAGACTGATTGAGAGGACTGAAGCATCTGAGGTGTGCTCTGAGCATACACAAACCAGTCAGGTGTTGTCCAGAAGGAATTGAGCTTCTGTGCTCTAATCTCTTATGTAGCACTGGGAGGGGGGACAGTCAGTAGTAGATCAGCTTGAAAAGCTCACTCGTGGGCCAAAATAAAATGCTAATGTGGGAACATTGACAGAATATAAAATAGAAGGGTCAGTTACAATAAAAGCAACAGCTGTATTAGTCTACCCTTTCAGAGTCC